>JASDQU010737009.1:714936-726780 GCA_032191745.1 Picea mariana | reverse complement strand
TCAAAAACAATAGCTCTCACTGTCTTAGGATAGAATGCAAATGAGTTTTTCAAGTTTTCATTCAAATCTGTAAATTGTTAATATTGTACATTTTGTGAATAAGATTTATTTCTGTTAGTAGTTAGATATTTAATTTCTTAGAGTTAGCATAGTATTAGATAGTAGATTAGAATAGCTAGATTTTATTAGTTTGTTTTAATAGTTAATTTTAGTTAGATTAGTTTATTAGTGTAGTTTTAATTGTTATTTTTAGTTAGATTAGTTAATTTAGAGTAGTTTTCTTTTTGTTTTCTTAGGACTTAGATCGGCTAATGGAGCCGCTAAACCCGTCAGGGTGGTTCATCCCAAACGGCTTGGGTTATTAGACAACCTCGTACCGGTTCCACTCTTCCAGTTGACGGACGGTCAATTTGTCCCATCAACAGGCAAGACAACACTATTCGTAAGTGTTCCTCATGTTCTCTTTCATTCTTGGAATAGATGAGGATGTCATCTAAAAAGACTTGTACAAAATGCAAATACGTCGTTCATGAGGCTCATGAATACTTCTAGCGCATTGGTCAATCCGAAAGGTACTACAACAAACTTGTAATGTCCAAACCGAGTTCGAAAGGCAGTTTTTGGGATATCACCTCCCTTAATCCTTAACTGATGATACCCTGATCGCAAATCGATCTTTGAGAATACTGCTGCTCCTTTCATCTGATCGAAGAGGTCATCTATTCGCGACATCGAGTACCTATTTTTCACTGTAGCATTGTTCAAGTCCCTGTAGTCTACACACAGTCGTAAGGATCCATCTTTCTTCTTTACAAAAATTACCAGTGTGCCCCAGGGTGAGACACTGGGCCTTATTAGCCCTAAGTCCAGTAACTCTTTCAACTGCATTTGCAATTCACAAAGTTCTGGCACTGTCATCCGATATGGAGTTTTGGAAATTGGTTATACACCAGGTTTTAGCTCAATGGTAAAATCAAGCTCCCTCTCAAGAGGTAACCCTGGTAACTCGTTTGGAAAAACATCTTGAAATTCTGAAAATACCGGATACTGATCCAATGAGGGTCCCTTCCTTTCATTCACTTCTTCCACTACATAGAGTCGACACCCTTGCCTCAAGCATTGCTTAACCTTCATAGTTGATATAAAGCGTAACGACACTTTTCTCTGTACACCCTGGATCTTTACTGGTCTTCCTTCGTCATCGACATAAAGCACCCTCTTTGCGAAACAATCTACCAAAGCTCGATGAGCTGCTAACCAATCCATTCCAATGATTAGGTCATATGCCCCAAGAGCAGTGACGTATACCTTCAACCTGGTAGTACACACTCCCAAGTCTACTATACTATTATCGACACTAGGTCCTACCACTTGTTTTTCCCCTAAAGCCATCTCAACTTGTTTAAAGTCATCGTGTTCATAGGTTGCCAACCCACTCTTTTCTAATGCAAATGGTGAAATGAAACTATCTGTCACACCAAAATCAAACAAAATATTGACATTGATATGATTTAGTGTACTTGATGACTCCACCACCATGGATTGATGTTCGGCCTAGCAGTTATTAACCGCTGCGTAAATCTGGTGGTTGCTACTTGCTCTCCCCATTGGTGCCTTTCCTTCTCTATGCACGAACCCTGATTGTAACTCTGGGCAGTCACGCTGGTAATGGGGTCCTTCGCACTCCCAATAGGTAACACGAGATTGACCCTATGCACTGTTATGTGACTGTCTCTGAAATGAGTTCCTTCCCCTAGAACCCCTGCCCCTACTCGTTGTTCCCTGAGATGGTCGTGGACCTGTCTTCACCGTTGGCGATGAATGAGATACTGCACTCGCGACCATTGAAATCCCTACAGCTACTATCCTTGGCGCGACTCTGTTACCATATGGTGGTGGCCTTGAGCCCCCTCCCTTAGGAAATGTCCTTGGGGCCTTTCCTACGAACCCAGGGCGATGCGAAAATGTCGGTCTTGTACCCACGGTTAAGTTCATGTGTTCTTCTGCGTAACATGCATTTTCCACTGCCTCCGCTACTGAAGACGGTTTCCACATCCACACCATAGCTCTTATATTAGGGTTCAATCCATAGACGAAGTGCTCTGCCTGTTGTTGGTCGTTATCCATATACGACACATATTTGACCAGTTCCATAAACTTGATCTCATATTCTTCTACAGTTCTGTTTCCCTGTACTAAGGCATGAAATGCCCCTACCTGTTGTTCCTCATAGTATGCTAGTAGATATTTCATTCGGAACCTTTCCTCGAAAAGTTCCCAAGATACTGTGTCTGGGGTAAGGTGCAGTTGTCTTTCTAGGTTGCCCCACCAGTTCAAAGCGATGTCTCTTAACTGAAAAATTGTGATCTTCGCCTTTGATTTGGATGCATAGTCCCTTAAGGAAAAACACCTTATTATGCCTTCCAACCATGCTTCCGCACGTTCACTGGCGCGACCTCTGGCAAACTCCAGAAGTTTGATCTTCTGCAATTCTCGTGTGATGTCTTCAGGTGGAGGTCCTCCCCCTGAATCCCTTGACGCTTCTGGATTACCCGTTCCAGATGGTGGGGGTTCCACTTCAGTCCCTGTCGATTGTCGCCCATTTAAAATCTCATTAATGGCTTCCAACGAGTGCAGTATGAGGGCTAGTTCGGGCGATGGTGGTGGTGGTGCTGGCGGTGTTGGCAGTGCTTGCGAAGACGCTCCCCTGCCTCGATTCCCTCAAGTCCTGACCATCCTGTATGCTTTTGATCTGCATCAACCAAAGTTGTCAGGGTGAGTTCCAGGATGTTTCAAATTGGTGCTAATCAAACTAGAAATAGAGTTAGGCGTAAGTTTTCTTTACTTGTCTGTAAACAGACATTACTCTTTTAGGGGATTGGCTAGGTTAGGGTTAGGATTAAGTGTCTAAGCTTGATTTCTTTTCCTCTCTGAAAAAATTATTGGTTCTCTTGCCCTGTAGCTACACTAGCCTTGCGTCAAACTCGCCACTTCCTATGCTTACTCTCCTAGTGCATATGCCACCTCCTTCCCGCTTTTCCTAGTCTAAGCCCTTTTAACTTTTCACATACAACTTGATTAAAGTGACTTCCAACCTTATGTTTATTAATTTATGCCGAAAGGCGTACACCTATTGACAATTGGCACAATTAATGATCTTTTAATCTTATCTAACTTTAAACCCGTATCTGATGGCTATGCATTGAAGATGTTGGCATATTCTTAGTCGTCCTTCAAAATCAATGGGTCAAATTTATTGTTCATAACTTTCTTGCATTTATCAAGGCATCTGTTAACATGTTTATTTTTTTAATTTTATTTATTTATTTTTATTTATTTTTATTTATTTATTTATTTATCTATTTATCTATTTTTTTAAACCTTTACCTAATCACATTAAAAAAAATGCTGTAAGGTTATACAATTACCATTTTTAATGATTAAATAGGATTAAATCGTGGCATCTAAATAATTTTCCACAACTGGCAGCCATATTTCGGGGTTCACCAGCGCTATGTACCTTTCGGCGTTAGTGTTCTTCTTAAGACGCTTCGCTTGGTGGGTGGTCTTGGGTATGACAATTAAAGTATTTATATGTGAAATTATTTGTAAAAGTTACATCGTGTGGTGCGTTGTCAAGGCAGACTTTGTAAAGACTTGACCAGTGGGGAGGTCCGGGGTTTGATCCCCGCGGACTCCATAATTTATTTTTTTTTAGCCCTATATTATTAAATTTAAATAATTTAAATAATTATAAGTTTTAGGTAATTAATTTAATTTAAATAATTTAAATTTTCGTAATAGTATTAATACTTTTTTTTATAAATTAATAAAACTAAACATTAATATTACTTAAAAAAATATAATAATATAATTAAAAAAAAAAGAGTCTTACCTTCAGTTCAACGAGAGTTTAATGTACTTAATACTTAATGAGAAACAAGGCATTATCTGGCAGCCTTTAAGGTCAGGCTTTGTCATGAGGCTCACGTGCCCGGCCTCCGGCTCTCAGCACCAAACACCTATCTCTTCGACCCTACGAGTCCTTCCTCTGCCGCCTCTCGCCTCTGCCGCCTCTTCACTCTGCTCTTGGCACTGGTGTTGGTCTGGTCTTGCTTGCTTGAACAGAGGAGTAGGAGGAGAGGAGAGCAAGCACATGAAGATCCTACACAGGTTCTTCTTTTCACTTTTTCGTCATCAAATTACTCTGTGCTCATGTTAGTTAGCTTCAAAGATGTCTTGGGCGTGGCAAGGGAGGTAAGGGTTTAGGAAAAGGTGGTGCCAAGCGCCACAGGAAAGTTCTTCGTGATATTATCCAGGGTATCATGAAATCCAGGAAGTCATCATTGTGTAGAAAGTATCATTTAATCGATGTAGTCATCCAATCTGGTGCAGTTCTTCCGCTACTCGATATTCTCAAGATGGGAGATATGGGCGATATGCCTCAGTTGCAGTTTGAAGCAGCTTGGACTTTGACAAATATAGTCTCAGGAACCTTTGAGCATACAAAGGTTGTGGTTGACTATGGGGTATTGCCTATATTTTTGGAGCTTCTTACCTCTGTGATCCGGTTGATCAGGGGGATTTCTCCTTAGTGATACAGGGCACTGGATGTGTTGCTTTCTTGTTTAGCGATGGCACATTTGGTAGTTGTAGTTGCTATGGTGCTGGAGTCCCAGGGTCAAACCCACGGGCTTCTCCTCTATACACAATTTCATTTCATTATGTAGTACAAGCAATGGCTTCTTCTTTGCTAGTAAGATGTGTGTGTTTCTGCTCTTCTGTAGCAAAGCTTGCCAGAGCTTTGATCCCTCACATTGCCACCCGAAATTCACTAAGAATTTCTTGTAATGTCTTTGCACACTCCAACGTCACCTCGTCTTCTTCTGGTAAGAATTATGCCATTCTTGTTTAATGCTGAATTGACTTGTCCTGTTCGCATTTGCCTTCTATGTTGTGTCCTGTTGGCATTTGCTTCAACCATTAATTAGCAAAAGCATAGTGCTATATCTACTCTTGGAAATGGTTCAAAATTCAATTCTTGGGGATTTGCATCTCTAAATTTGCAATTGTACTGAGAAAATAATGGTGATTGGCATGCCACTTGTATTCTTATTTTATGGAATTGATGGGGGTAGGTAAGTTTTTACAAGATAGATTTTGATTATCATTGTGCCACAAATGATCTTGTCCTGACCTGGTAATAATATTACATTATAACGGGATTACAACACTGTCAAAAGATCCCTTTGACTGAGAAGCCTCAAACATCTCTCTTGTACATGCAATACGGCCTACTAAGGGAGAAACGTGTCTGTGAGGGCTTTTAACCTGGTTGGGATATGAAACATCCTTACTTTAGCAACTAACAGAGACCCAGTTGACATGGGTTGTATATCTTTTATTATCATGTTTCTTGATATTCTTGAAATCTAAAAGTTGTTTTAGTGGTTGCGGAGAATTTAAGGTGAATAATTTTCATAATTTGAACTGGAACTTAATTCTACCATAGATTAAAACCAGAAATTTCTGCTACATAATCTTTAAACAATTATCACTGTTTACAATGAGAACTGTATGCCTTTCCATGGCATTATAGAAGAACTTACATTCTAATATTTTTTTGTAACAAAACAGGTAATTATATTAATTTAAAAAAAAACCAGAACGGTCCAGTTACGAAAAACTACCAGCACATTAGGGCAATTCAAAACCATCCTGGTAGTAGCAGTTTAAAATCTAGATCTACATCTAGCCTTTCCAGAATGGGCTGGGTAGTACAGATTCTGACATACTGGCCTACTAACAAGCAACATTGTGTCACACACACACACACACACACACACACACACACACACACACACACACACACACACACACACACACACACATATATTCATTCTAACTATAAAAGCAAAACTAGCTACAACAAAGGAACCTTATATTTCTGGTGCTGGGTGGGCCACAGGTCTCAATATAATAGATGACAGGATACATTCCATACAGTTCTTCCAGGTTAGAGTTGTTTCTGTGACTTAGAATAAGCATTAAAGTATGGGTATTTTAAGCTTGGATAATTACATGTAAATTTAACCCTAGATAATAAGTATCCAGTGCCATGAAATCATATTTGTAGGGGTAGGTTTAGGGTTGATCGTAATTTTCAGCAGCTATATGTTTCTCACACAAATTTTAGGATGTAATTTTTTTTTTTTAACTTCATTTTAGATGTCATAAAGATTTTGCTATGATACCGAAATATTTTTGTAACAACCCTAGTAGTTTGTTTTACTTTAGTAAATTTGTGTTAAAATTCGTATTGCATTTATTTATTTTATTAAAATTTTTGTGTTTTGTTTGCAGGTTAGGCGTAGCTGGAGTTAGAGATGGGAACTTGGCCCATAGGCCCAGATTTCAAACTAAGACGCTCTGATACCAAATGTAGGAGCCGAATATATTTTATGCCTAATAATTACATGAATTGTAACAGAATTAATTTCAAAAAATTCATTAATTTCTTTTAATTGAGCAAAACATGAAAATTTCACATATTCCTTATTTTGAGCACATACACATGTAATTTAACAACGAATATTAAAATCTTATAGCAAAGAAAACAAGTACACAACTTAAATTACCTGGGTCTGATGCTAATTCGTCTCGCCTTTCTACCTTGCTATTGCCTTGCTGACCGCTGCTACACTGTAAACGCTGCCCAAAACTAGTTCCACCCTACCAACTAGGTAACTTCCTAGCTCCAGGATATCATATGGATATCCTGGCCCCCGTGCCCAAAACCTCCAGCAACGCCGGTGCCTGACTGATACAATCCTCACTCCAAAACTCCACTCCTCTCTGCAAAATCCAAGAACCCCCCCAAATCAATCCCCCATCTCCCATAGAATGACCTCCCATAAACCTCCTTCCCCTCCATATTCCTCCGTCACCGACTCCCCCCCTCATTTACTCCCTACCTAACCCATTTATTACCTTCTTATCCTTTCGTCGTTAATGCCCCTTATCCCCTTTATTTAATATCTTATCCCTTTCCATGTACATAACTCTTAATTTAATAAAATAGTTTATTAACCCCCCTTTAATCCTTTACTTAATTAATTAATCCTTGACAATCATGAATGATTAATTAATAATAAATAATTAGTTAATGTTATTTTAATAAATAATTATTGTTTAGCTAATCTTTTAGGACATTTATATTATTAAATTAATTATAATTAATAATCATATACATCTATTTAAGCAGGGTCGTTAAGAACCTTGACATGCCTAACCCTTGAAATGATAAACATGTTTCATTAAGAAACCATGAAGACATGAACCCCCTAAGAAACTATAATCCCAAACACACTAGTCCCCTATAAATGCATTAACCCCTTAAGACATGATTATCTCAAACAAACTAACCCTCTCATACATTGAACCCTTAATACATTATTACTTTGAACACACTAACCCCCTAATAGAATTTAATCATTGATCCATTTGATCCTTGATGAAATCAACTCCTAATAATTATGACTTTGAACACAATGAATCCCTATTATATGATAACCCCCAATCAATATCAAATTGAGCATGGTATACCCTTTGATCCCTATGACTCTTGAAACAATCAACCCTAGTGAACATATTTTGACCTCAAACACACTAAAAAATGAATACATTATGGATCTAAACATAGTAACACCATAATAGATTGACCCTATTAATACACTATGACTCTTAACCCCTATAACACTTGATATCTTAATTTACCCTTTTTATTTATTTCAATTTTATTATAATGCATTTAGAAAAGTATGAGGTTAATTAATGTGTCATATATGGTCAACAATATATTTGACATTAAATTATCATGTCATGGTATAAAATATCGATCACTATAACCCCCCTTGGACATAATATACCCCCCAATCTCCATGAACCTTGAATTAAATGGTCTCCCTTAATCCAATCACTCCCTCACACACTATGACCCAAAAAATCATGTTAACCCCTAAGGCACTATTTCCACTAACCACTAATCCACCAATATTCTATGACTGCTAATTATTATGGTCCTGGACATTGTGTACCCCCTAATCCCTATGAACCTTGGCATGCCTAACCCTTGAAATGATCATCATGTTTCATTAAGAAACCATGAAGACATGAACCCCCTAAGAAACTATAATCCCAAACACACTAGTCCCCTATAAATGCATTAATGCATTAGGACATTATTATCTCAAACAAATTAACCCTCTCATACACTAAACCCTTAATACATTATTACTTTGAACACACTAACCCCCTAATAAAATTATTTGATCATTGATGACATCACCTTAATTGTAATGTAGAATTTGATCATTTGATACTATATACCTTAGTGGATGATACTGTACCCCCTTTATCTCTCATTTGTGTTGTTTTATCCCTAGAGTTGGATTGCAAGTAGCATTAGGTGAAACCTAGGCACCTATGTTTCCAAGGTACCTAGCCATTGAATTGATTATGATGGCTTGCACCAAAACTTTCCTTTGAAAGTATTATCATTCCTACAAGAGGAGGATCTTTGTCATTATGCAGCTAGGTATCATATATTTTGTACCTTGATATGTGAAATAGATATTGGAATCTCTAGTTGTACTCTTCAATAGGTTATCCCATAATTTACTTCATTTCCTTTAGCTCAATGAAACTTTGTTGTTATATCTTTGGCTTTTGGAATTCAACTAGGCCATGTATATCCACAATCCTTGTAACTCCAAAAATAGGCCATGTATATCCACAATTAGGGCCCATGAATCATGTATTAGGGACTAAATCCTTAGTTCTTCATCATCAATTCATGGCTTAGGCCCCAAGGATCATTCTTGTTGTGCTCAATATTTGAAGTTGGGCCTAGAATCATCCTTGTAATTACAATTCATGTGTCTCATCGTGACCAAATATCCTTAGCAATGTTACATGTACCCAGGGAAAGCATGAAAAAAATGACCTATTGATCGGAGCCTTTGGCATGACTGGCCAATGTTATATGATGTAAGTGGCCTATTTCAAAATGGGAATTTAACTCATATATAGAGCCATAAGATGCATGGGAAAGTTATTCATTAGAATTTTTTTGGGGGAAAGGAAGACAATGGAGTAGTCAACATGTCAAACAAAGGAAATTATTTTTTTCTTTGTTGAAGGTCACTTATAGGCTCTTTATAGAGATAGAATTGGTAGGCTCTTGAGGGCCTACCAATAAAATGGTATGTTAAAATCAGGATCCATAAGTTGTTGCATGTGTAACTCACAATAATAAATGGCCTCCACTTAGAACCATGTCCTCGAGCATAGCAAGGAAAAAATGGATAAGTTCATCTCCTTCACAATTAGGTTCTAATTTTGATGTTTTATTGTCAAATTATTTGTGTGATTTATGTTTGATTCTCGAAACCCTCCCATACTATCAACACATGCATCTACTATAACCATGCCAAAATTTAGTGCATACAAGCACAAACTAAAAAAATATCAACGTTGGCCCCATTCACAAGTCACTTTGCATGGGGTCCAATTAAAGAATAATTTCCACAAAATGGAAGGAGGGAATTGTTTAGGATCATGGACGTTCCTCCTAATTAGGTTTTACATAAACAATAGGTACTATTACATGAATCCTTATAACAAATATTTTTCTTGGGTACTATGTTGGATCATGTTGTCATTGATGTGAACCCTTAATTAATATATGTCAAAGGATTGATGTCAAGTGATTGATTGATGCCAAAGAATTATTGATTGATTGAGTGATTGATTGATGCAATGTTGGATTGATGTAAAGATGAATCTTTATTGTCTTATCATGGTTGATAAGGTGTATATATGGATGAACTCCAAAATGGTCCCCTTATGGTCAAAGCCCTCATAGGAAGACTCTTTGCGGTTGAGTTATCCTTGAAGTATGGTTATGCTTATATGTGGAATAATGAGATGAAGATCAATGAATTTGTCAGTATAAATATCCTAGATGGTTAGTGCTTGTCATTACATTTTTGGTGGTATGTGAAACGTCACATAACTCCTCATGGTTTGAGAGTTATGGTATTACGAAGTTGGAAGACCTTGTGATCTAATGATCGTTGGGTGGCAACTATCATGAAGGGTGATGACTAAGACTAGGGGAAACTTTCAATTCAAGGTTGGGAATGACTAGGCCCAAATCTATTGAAGGAATAAAATTAAGGAGGTACATGTGTTGCCCCATTCTATGTCAACAACAACACATCCATTCACTGGGAACAAATCAATGACTCCACTAAATTAGGGTTTATGCTTTACATGATGAATTGATGATGGAATAAAGTGTGTGTGTGAGTCAAATTTGAGTCCAAAAACCCTCCCATATCATAAAGGCATGTGAATAGTCTATCCATGTCAAATTTCAATGCAGTTAGAAATAGTTTGAAAAAATTTCAACATTGGTCCCATTCACAGGTCACTGTTGCCCGTGTCTAGTCCTAGTACAATTTCCTTGTAAAATTTGTATAAGATAATTGGAGAATGATAATTTTGAGAATGATAATGATGAATTGATGATGGACATACCTACATCATTGGTATGATTAGGCGCAGTTGTGAAAATCTCCTCTTGGTTTCAAGAATAGTTCATTCTCTACTAAACAGGGGCAACCACATGAAGGTTTAATCTCTAATTATGCCCCCCCCCTCACATCACTCTCAATTTCCCCATATTACCTAATTTGGAATTCTAAAGAACATGTATCATATACTATATTATAAAAAATAAAAACATATAAAGATCATATAAAAGATATAAACACATACCTCTTCTTTTCAACAATTAAATATCAATCATCTTCTTCTTCATCCAGCTCAACATTTGTATCAGGATCTGGTTCATAATCGATATTGGTGAAAGGTTCATTCCTATCAACATGATCATCAACGTCATTTTTTCTACTATAGTTATCAATATCGTGAATGAGATTGTCGTCTCCTACATTTGGATGATCAACTTCTTCATCTGACACATCGACTACATGAGCCACCTGCTCTTGATCTTCTTCCTCATTATTATCTTCATCCTCGGCTACATGATTGTACTTTACTGGTCTTCCTCTTGGATCATATCTAATAACGTATGACCAACGTGCTTCACCAGGTACCTCTGAGTAAAATACTTGCTCACATTGACCTGGAAGAATATAAGGCTCTGTACCCAGTTCAAATGCCCTTGTATTAACCATGGTAAATCCATTATCATGCTCAATAACAGTTCTTTCAGGATACATTCATGCATCCGTAGCCTGTACCATTTAACCTCAAACAAAACAAATTTAAAGGAATTAAAATCACACTCAATTATATCCTCCAAATGGCCATAGTACCTATTCTCAATTTCTTCTGTATTTCTGTCACTTCTAGAGGAAATGTTGGTGACCTTAAACACCGTAGTTATCCCACAATCTGAGGTTTTCATCTTATCATCCAACAATTTGATACGAAATTTACGACCATTACACCACATAGCCTTGTGATGTTTCAAATACAACATGGAAAACATGTAAAAAATAAATTTCTAATTAATAATCCTCATATAGGACTTACTAAATATATATTTCAATAATTAAACAAATCAAATACATTGAAAAATTGGTAAAAATCTAGGAAAACGTGGGTAAAAAATTTAACTTGCATGTTTATCTTTTAAACCAAAGGCTAAATCAACTTCCCTTGATGTAATATTGGGAAATTGATATCGATGAAGATGCGATGTTTTAATCATCTTACTCACCCCTTCCCATGATAACCTACCAAAGTATTCTT
>JASDQU010737009.1:680682-695182 GCA_032191745.1 Picea mariana | reverse complement strand
CTTGTAAGGTTTAGATTTTGTGGTCGATTCTGTAATTCCATTGTCTAAATTCTATAGTAGCTTGAGACTAGACCAACTATATAATATCCCCCAATAGAGTTGTGCTAGGATATTGTGTTTGATGTCAATTTTACTGTTCTGGTTGTATGCCTTTGTCAAATGTTTTGCATTACATATGTTATTATGCTGATTGAGTGCTTTCTACAAACAGTTTGCATGTATTTTTATGGTGGGCATTTCATCAAACATATTGCATACCATCGAATTACACATAAGACTAAAGAGACAACTTTGGCATCTTATTATGCATGGAATTTGATACACAACAAGAATAAACAACTATTGGCTGCTACAGTAGCTGTAATACATCAGTAAAAATACCGCAAAACTCAAACAAAACCTGGATAATGCCACTATCTCCCCAACAAGTGTTTCCGAGATGCTCCAAGCTCCCCAAGCCTCCTTCAATCCTCCAAATGCACAGAACATGGCTGCGACCCTCCTCCAAAGCCTCCATGAATCTGCAAGAGGCCCCACGACCTTCCTTCTTACCCTCACGACTTGGAAAATGGACTCACAGTCCTCACCAAACCCCACGGCTTCAACCAGATGGGCCTACAGCCCTCTCAAACCCTCTCTTCTCAGCAATAAGGAGCCTGTGGCCCTCCTCTATCCCATGCAACCTACTCAAGGGCCACGCGGCCTGCTCCAAACCTCATGGCTCCCTCACAATGGTCTCACTACTCATCAAAGAGAGGGTTCGGCCCTCAATAAATCCCAGCCAACCTCCTAGTGCCACAGCCCTGCAAATAAAGGTAAATCGCTCCTCTTAGAACAAATTCAAGAGCCTCTTAGCCAAATCGCTCCTCCTCCCAAACTATGGATAACCTGCAATAAGATGATGTAATGTTCCTAACTTGGCTAGTCTAGTTTGGGAAACACTGATAATCTGATGTATCTACTATAGATAATTCATTGTTACAACATATAAATGACTATATGTTGTGGCAAGAATGATAATCAATCTTCACAAATGTGGCAAGAACGACGTCTATGTCAAAAACATGGCAAGAGAGACGTTCCGGTGGAAAACGTGGCAAGAGAGAAGTTAACGTGGCAAGAGAGACATCAACATGGAAAGAGAGACGTTAATGTGGCAAGACCGACATTATCGGGCAATATGATTTTTTTTTTTTAAATTTCCTCTATTTTGCGACAATATGGACAATTTTGTCCATAACGCTACAAATAAAACGTCGGACTTTTTACAATATGTACTAGTGATTCAACATGAAATCATACATAAAGCATTGAAACAAATGCATAACAGAGAATATAAACAAACTGTAAGTATACCATTCAATAGATACAAACAGTAACCATGACAACACCATGAAATTGAGTCAAAGCATTCTTATATTAACTCAAGTGCTTCTGTACATGGATTCAATAAAAATATCTATCTTCTTATACAACTTCTACAACTTTGTTCTTCTCTATTCTCCTATGCTCTCTTGTATTACAGCTTACAAAGAGAATAATGATACAATATAATACATGCAAGGGAGATTTCTATAGTTTTCCCTCCTACAACTCTAAGTTATATTATCAAATTAAAATCTCTACAACTACTTTACATTTATTACAATAAATGCCTCCAACCAACAGATGAGAGAAAATGATCAGTATCTATGTTACAATCTCCAAACAATTAAGAACAATCACTTCCTCCGGCTACTACATTAATGTTACGTCTTTTGAAATTCAAAATGTCTTCAAAATGCACGCGGGTGCATATCCAGTTTTCTTTTGCTTGCACTTGCCTTGCTGGTGATGCTCCTGCATCATACTCCTCTAGATGAAAAATTCATGGACTCATGTCCATGAGCTCCTGCATCGTTTGTCCATTTTTTTGGATATTTGATTCACTTTCCCAACTAGCGTCTTCAATCGAGTGTCCTTTCCATTTCACCAAATATTCAAAATATGTCTTCCTTCGAGTCTTCTTGCCAACTCTTTGATCCATGATCTTTCCCATCTACGGTTTTTCAGCTACATGCATCTGTTTAACCCACTGAATTTCCTTCTGATCTCCTTCTCCTCTCGCCTCATCTACTCTGTAAGGATACATATTTTCTACGTTGAATATGGGTGATATTCCCACAACATCTGGTAATTCTATCTCATAAGAATTTTCCTCAAATTTACTTATGATTTTACATGGCCCTATATTTTTCATCTTCAGTTTATTATACATTCCCCTTGGGAATCTTTCTTTTCTTAAGTGCACTAAGAATAAATCTCCCACTTCAAACTGAAGTTCTATTTTGTGTTGATCTTCTCTACGCTTGTATTCCTGGTTAGAATACTGCAACCGCTCTTTAATCTTACTGTGGAGCTCTTTCATTTCTGCTGCAAAATCTTCCGCTCCAGCACTTCTAAACTCATTCTCCTCTAATTTTCTCAACTCAAATACTCCCCTTGGATGCATTCCATACATTATTTGGAATGGGCTGTGTCCAGTGCTCTTACTAGGTGAGTCATTATATGCAAATTCTGCTTGTGGCATAATTTGATCCCACTGACTGTGATGTTCAATGACCAAGCTTCTCAATAAGTCTACTAAACTTTGATTTACTACCTTATTCTGTCCATCCAGCTGAGGGTGATATGCTGATTTAAAAGATAGATTCGTTCCCATCTTCTTCCATAGTGTCCTCTAGAAATGACCAACAAATTTGGTATCCCTGTCTGAAACAATACTCTTGGGTAAACCATGAAATTGAACAATTTCCTTGAAAAACATATTTGCAACGTGCGTTGCATCACTGGTTTTCTGACATGGAATAAAATGTGTCATTTTCTAAAATTTGTCACCTACCACAAATATGGAATCACAACCTTTTTATGTCCTTGGCAGTCCTAACACAAAATCCATGCTTACTGCATCCCACGGCCTCTCTGGTATTGGAAATGATTGATACAACCCTGTATTCTGTCTTTTCCCTTTTGCGTGTTGGAAAATTCTACATTTGTTGACAAATTTACGCACATTTTTCCTCATCCTTGGCCAATAATATAAATTGTTCAGTTGTACAAATGTTTTGTCATGGTTGAAATGTCCATCCAATCCCCCACTATGTTTTTCCTTCAAAAGGTTTTATCTCATAGAAATTTTCGGGATAAACAACTGATTTCCTTTGAATAATAATCCATCCTGAATCAAGTATTCGATCCATTGGCTCCTATCTCTCAAAACAAGATTTTCACATGCTTCATTAACGTCCCTGAAATCTAAATCATCTTTGTACATTTCCTTAAGGCTATCAAAACCTAAGGTCTTCACACGAAACTCCTACAGAATCAAACATTTCCTGCTCAATGCATCAGCAACCTTGTTAGGAGTTCCATAAATGTGATTTATAACAAAAGCAAAGTTCTACATAAATTCAACCCATTTTGCATGTTTCTAGTTCAATTTCTCCTGTCTGGTTATGAATTATAAAGCATGATTGTCGTTATACAAAACAAACTCTTTCAGAACCAAGTAGTGCCTCCATTTCTTCAATGCTTGTATGACTGCATAAAACTCTTTATCAGAAGTGGAGTAATTCCTTTTAGCATCGTTCAACTTCTCACTGAAGTATTCAACTGGCCTATTGTCTTGACTTAAGACTGCTCTGATCGCAAATCCACTTGCATCACATCTCACTTGAAATGTTTTACTAAAATATAGCAGAACTAAAACTGGTTGATCAGTTATATTCTCCTTTAACAACTTGAAACTCTTCTCTTCTTCCTCTGTCCAATGAAAAGATTTATGTCTTTTCTTGACTGTATCCATCATTGGTGCAAAAATTCCACTAAAGTTTCTGATGAACTTCCTGTAAAAACTTGATAGTCCATGGAATCTTATGAGTTCAAAGATATTCCTTGGTGATGGTCATTCTTTTATTGCTTTTATCTTTTCAGGATCCATCTTCAAGTCATTCGAAGAGATCACAAAACCCAAATAAATGAGTTATTTCTTCATGAAAGATGACTTCTTCAGATTTATCAACAACTTCTCTTGCTGCAACCTCCTCATCACTAGAGTTAAATGTTTCAAATTTTCTTCCTGAGTCTTACTGAAGATCAGTTTATCATCAATATACACAATTACAAACTTTCCAATGAAATATTTCAAGACTTCATTCATTAATCTCATGAAATTACTTGGTGCATTCATCAAACCAAATGGCATGACAATCCATTCATATAATCCTTCATTCTTCTTGAATGATGTCTTCCATTCATCACCTTCCCTCATTCTAATCTGATGATATCCTCTTTTCAAATTAAGTTTTGAAAAAAAAATTGCCGCACTAAAGCAATCCATCAAGTCATCCATCCTGGGTAAAGGAAATCTATACCTGATGGTGATTTTATTTATATCCCTTGACCATATACACATCCTCCATCCACCATCCTTATTTGGACTTAACATTGTTGGTACAACGCATGGACTCAAGCTTTCTCTGATTAATCCTTTGTCCATCAAATCCTAGACTTCCTTCTTGACCTCTTCATTCTCCTGCGACATCAATCAATCTGCTACTTTGTTTTGTAAACACACTCCTGGTATAAGGTAAATGTGATGGATTATACTTCTGATGGGTGGAAACGAACATGGTAAATCGTCCACCACTATATCAGCGAAATTCTCCAGCATTTCCTGAATTGCATCAGGTAGATCATCTATTGAGGTACTGGTCAAGATGACTCTAGGTTTTCTTACTACAGAAAAATGCATGTATTGTTCCTTCTTGACTTCATCTAGAAGTTCCTTCCCACTCATGAGAAGTATAATATTTCTTCTTTCTTCTTTCACCTTATTCTCTTCAATTGGAAACAACATATGTGTCCTACCATTCTTTTCCAAGGTGTATGTGTTCTTTCTCCCATCATGAACAACATTTATGTCATATTTCCATAGTCTCCCCAACAAAACATGACAGGCATCCATGGGAATAACATCACTTAAGATATCATCTCTATATCCCCCTATCTTAAATTCAACTAAAAATTGTTTAGTGACTATTACCTGAGGTCCCTTTTGCAACCACGAAACTTTATATGGGCTTGGATGTGTAGTTGTCTCCAATTCCAGCTTCTCCACCATATCTGTGGATACTGTATTATCTATGCTTCCACTGTCAACTATTACCTTTCATACCCTATCCTTGGTCTTGCAAGAAGTTCTAAACAAATTATTTATCTGGACTGGATTCTCCATGTCTTTCTATGGCTTCAAGAGAATTTTCCTCATCCTTAAGGATCTTCCTCCTTCTGCATCTTCTACCTCAACATTTCACCTCTGTACTTCTGAAATGTGAGCTTCGCCTCCTCCATCTCTTTTTCTATCAGGACATTCAAAAGATTTGTGTCCGATCTTTCCACAGACAAAACATTTTATCTCACCTCTTCTGCCTCTTCCTCTTCCTCTGGCTCGAGGAAAAGTATTATTGTCGGCATGCTATCTTCCCTTTGAACTTCCTCCCCTTTCTAGGTAGTTATAAGGATTTTTATCTTCATCCTTGGGCTTCTATACTCTGTCCTGGGCAACTTCTTTGCCTCTGCTCTAACTTCTACCTCTGCCCCTTTGACCTTGTTTTTGGGACAATTTTTCTTCTACTTTCAGAGCAACTTGATAAGCATCTTCCACATTTCTGATTGTCACCATGCTCATTTCGTCCTGAATTTCATATCTCAGGCCATTCATATATCTAGAAACTTTCTCATCATCACTCTCACGATGACTAGCTCTAATGTTGATCCTGTAAAATTCCTCAGTATGTTCCTTCACTGTCATCCCTTTCTATCTCAAATTCTTCATTCTTCAGAACAGATTAATTTGGTAATCTCTGGGTATGAATTTGGATTTCATCTTGGCTACCATCCTAACCCAGCTTTTGTTTTTTTTTTTTTCCTTTGCAACATCTATCGACCTGCAGTTCATCCCACCATAGTGTTGCATGTCCTTTCAGTCTAGTGACAACATGTTTAACCTTCTTATCTTCCTCGATATCTTCATAATCGAAGTATTTATCCAGAGCTCTAAACCAATTTAGCATCTCCTCAACGTCTAAGTTGCCTTCATACATCGAGATATCCATCTTTTCTCTGGCACCTATTCTTGCAACAAATTTGAATAGACGTTCTTCTATAGCATCTTTGGCTACAACTTCTTTTTCTTCTCTAGCCTCATTTTCTCTTTCGGCTTCACTAACATCTCCAGTATCCAAAGATCATTTTTGTGTTGTCTCCATAGCATCTAATCGAGCACGAAGTTCTCACATTTCCCTTTCCACAGCTGGATCAGGTAAAATTCTTTCTTGACGCCTTCTCGGCAGCATTGTTTCAATTTGTCCACGCAGAATTCAATTCACAACTATCCTATGTCTTCCCTCTATAGAAAAAAAAAGTTGTTAGCTAAGATCTGATACCACATGATGCAGACCCCTACCTCAATAGATTCCACTGACCTCCCGGCCTATAGATCTTCAACACCCTTGAGCCGAAATATCTCTATGATCCCCACTGGAATCTCCAAAATCATATAACCACAGGATCTTCTTCAGATTTACACCCACGCAAACAAGAAATGGGCGTGAACCTCCACCCCACGTGACCACCAGCATGACCACGACCTTAGCCCCAAAGGGCGCGTCACTATTTTGCGTATCGCGGATTTGAGTTACAAGACACCCTGACTCCTCCGAGTCCCGAAGTACCGAAATGGGCTAATGGTCCTTAGCTCCTCCCTTATGCATCTGTCATATGACCCTCAACTGTGACCTGGGGCCTACCTCTAAGTGCATCGGGATTTCATGTATCAGGGAATTGCGGTGTGACTTATCTCCTTTCGCCCGATATCCGAAATCACGATATTCCTTTTCCATAGATCGAGGGTCCAAATACTTCTAGCGATCAATGATCCAGATCGTTTCGGGATTTTGTGTATTGCAACTCCCAGCTGGTTGTTTCTTCCACACTCTTGGTTCCCGAAATGCCGAAACTTCAAATCTCTAAATCAATGACTCTCATTGATCCCAATATGAAGGCTGCTATCCCTCCTGAGCTTGTGAGTGCTGAAAGACTATCAGCCTTATCCTCCCCGTTGATCTACTAGATCCAACGGTTCACAAAATTTCGGTATTTATTCCTCCAAGAAATTCCACCTTTCGTTCAAGTTTTCAATGACTCTTGAGTCCAAGAACTTGACATTAACTCTTTTGAGTTTAACTTCTGTGAGTGAATTCGACCCTCATCTTTCCTTCTAATTCTTCAAAGTCTCTATCCTTCCTGAGCTTGGCTTCTACTGCAAACTAACAAAAATCTAAGGGATTATTGCACGCACTCCTTGCGACATTCACAATAACCTCTGATTATTTGATATCTCCCTATTCTGCCCACACCTTGCAACATAATTCTTCAACCACTCACTTGGGTTGGTAAATTCGAATACTTCTCCTCATCCTGCACACACCTTGCAACAGCTCTGTGCTACACTTGAACTTTGTGGGTATAAGAAGAACTCTATCTCTCCTAAGCGTTTCTGAGGTAAAACCCAGAATATCGTCACACACTCCTTACAAAACTTAACTTCACTCCTTGCAGGAATTATCAGGACGTGAAGAAATTGAAACTTATACTCTCCCCCTCATAGACTTCATACATTCAACATGAAATCATACATAAAGCATTGAAACAAATGCATAACAGAGAATATAAACAAACTATAAGCATACCATTCAATAGATACAAACAGTAACAATGACAACACCATGAAATTGAGTCAAAGAATTCTTATATTAACTAAAGTGCTTATGTACATGGATTCAATAGCAACAAATATCTTCTTATACAACTTCTACAACTCTGTTTTTTTCTATTCTCCTATGCTCTATTNTACATTTATTACAATAAATGCCTCCAACTGATAGATGAGAGAAAACGCTCAATATCTGCTTTACAATATCCAAACATTTAAGAACAATCACTTCCTTTGGCTATTACATTAATGTTCCGTCTTTTGAAATTCAAAATGCCCGATGGTGCATATCCAATTGTCTTTCGCTTGTGCTTGCCTTGCTGGCGATGCTCCTGCATCATGACGAGGGACCCAATTCAAAATGATATTAAAGAGCAGGTGTTCATCCTAATAAATATAGACTCACCTTTCCTGAATGGGGTGGACTTCATTGGGATATATTGAGCCTATGTGGAGCATCTTTGGCCCAACGCGATGAGCACCATGAGAACACCACGTGATGGGGATTGGGTGCAGATGGAATGTGATCGAGCATAAGGTTAAAATGACGGAGAGGACAACTAAAGGTGAGGATAGTCCAAGTGGTATGAATATTCAACATGAGAATATGGTGGAGGGAAAAGGAATTGGTACATATCTCTCATGCCCAATCATGTCAAAGCATATGGAAGGAGATAGGAGCCATCTAGGTTTCATTACCATGACAGGGAATAAGGTACACATGGTTTTCTCATTATTGAATTTGGTGATAAGAGAGATTACATGATGATGAATATTAAGAGAAAACCAATAATTAAAGCTTGATCTTGCAAGACCCAATGGGCAATGAGAAAGTTTATTGGTTCAAACATGGGGCCTCCCGATGTGGTGATAGTGACAGTCCTGGTTGTTGGTAGTGGTGTGGGGAGCTTTGTCTTTGTTTGCTTTGATATTTTGATGGATCGACTGGGGAGAATAAAAGGAAAAAAGAAACTGGTTGGGAAGCATCACAGGGAAGCCTCCACCTCAAAAGGGCCTACAACCAATACGTGGGCAGCAAGAGACACCTAGGCTACCGAAAATGATTTTTTCAGATTGTTTTAAGAGGAAGAAATTTTTTTTTCATCTCCTTGTATAGTGACAGTCCCTCATCAGTGTTGGGATCATCAATTCCTCCCCTTAATATGTGCTCCTTCCTTTAGTTACCCACTATTACTGGAGAATACCCCTTTCTCCATCTTGGGGCCTCCTCAACTATCGATGTTGATTTGGCTGGCTCTTCTTGATTAGTGGCACAATCCACAATATACAGGTGTAGTATTGTGACCTTTAATGTAGCCACGTGAATCCTCCCCAGGTTTCTCCCATGGTCGACATAATGTGTTAGGTCTCAACTGATTGGCACTAACAATCATGCCCACTATAATGCACTGGTTTTGTGGAGATAGATTCACTTCAACTACAAGTTGATGTAGCAGTAGATTGATGGAGGGCCATAATTATAATTTCATTTACATCTGGTGTCCCTTCACTATACAAAGGGGTAACACTAAGACATGGCACCGGTCAAGACTGACCATCATATGATGTCACTGGTAGAATTAACTAACTTTGGACTTGAGATTCTCTCATAGCCTATTTGGTGGCACAAATGATCTATGTCAGGTATTTTCCTTGCCCACATCATGTGAACTTTTAATCTCATTTTGTTCATCCATTAATCCATGTGCTTTCTAATATTTCATGTCCAGTCACGTTTAATTGACATCTCGAGACAACATGCTACACCTCAGCGGGCATAATAAGACCCCGATGGGCATTTTTACCCCCATAAATAGAATAACAAATCCCCAAGGTTCCAAATGCACCCATGAGATGAATAATTTCCTAACATGGAAGTTCCATGTGGATGTCAAAGTGGTAAGCCATAGGGCGGAGGTGGGGGCAGGATGGTGATGTCAGTGTGGCAGAATCAACAGTCTTACCTGGATAGAGGTGATTTTATCCATAGTTGAGTGGGCCACATATAATGTTGTCTTATTTCAAACCATCTAATATGCATCATAACTTGTAATGTCCCCACTTTGGGACATCAAGGTATTACACAGTGTTATTATGACCAGGGTAGCCAGTTGGAGATTATAGTGAGTACATGAGCTATTGAGGGATATTTTGGGGTATGTCTTGCATCTTTCATCCTATTTCATCATATGATCCATTCAACACAGATCGTCTTTGGTTCTGTTGCATTCCGACGATTTCCATGATTTTGAGTATTTTGACCTATAGGTTAATTAAATTCACTAAAGAGGTCATTTTGGGCACAATACTTGGAGGAACCTCTAAATATAATAGCTCATTGGAATAGGGAGGAACAACACTATAGGATAGGATGATGAGAAGTGACTTTCAGTGGCCAGGGAAGCCACAAGGAGAGATAAGGTGTTTTTCAGAGGTAAAAAGGTTAATTAATTAATTAAAGTGATTTAATTATTTAATTAATAATTAATAAAATGAAAGTCACTTTGGAGGGAAAAGGAGAATAGGAAGTATAAAGGATAGGCAAGGGCCTCTATTCTCTCATTCATGTATGATTATATTTTGATATCTAGCTTCTAGCAAGTGAGCCCATACCTTGGGGGTTTTGAGGGTTTTGACTTAACAAACCCTAGAGGACGATTTAGTGGTGAAAGATTCCACCTAGATTGTCCCAAGATAGGTATCAAGGATGAATACTCACCAACACCATTCTATTTCATATATACTCAGTTGTAGAGGAGTTCTACATCAGTTACGTGTGCAGGAAGAAAGAAGGCGCACTAGCAGAGGGTTTCCAGCAAGAGGGGCACACTTGTGGAGCTAGGCTCTTTTGTTTTGGTTGAGGAGAAGAGATTTCAGGAATTCCAGGTATTGGGCTTCCTTTGCAGGTGCCATAGTTCCATTCTTGGTTGCTTCTAAAGATATTTTGATGGAGGATTGATTTGCATTAAGAGTGGGACGATTTCCCCAAGAGGAGGGAGCATCATTCTTTGGAGGGTGGCTAGATCCAAGGATCTAGCAGGTCTTCTGAAGATTTGAGAATTTGGGTTTTCCTTGCGGTGTCTTGATCTATCATTCCAGTGAGTTTTTGGAGCATTAGAGGTCTCTAGGAGGGAGGACGAATTATCTACAGTTTCAGTCATCCAGGGGGAGCGCATCACTCCTTGGAGGGAGGCTAGATCCATGAGTTTGAGAGGGATCTTGGAGATTTGAGCACTTGGGTTTTCCTTGCATTTACACGATCTACAATTTTTCATATTCATCGGAGGGTTTGGTGGTCTTTTGTAGAAGGGGTGAATTATTGAGGGTCTTTAGTGTTCCAGCAGGGTGTAGCGTTTTCCAGCTTGGGGTTTGGTGCTTCATACGACCCAGATCTTGTCTTACATTCGTCCTCATTGAGTATTCATACTTTGGAGGCTTGTAGTCTTCTATTGGAGAATTTTGTAGAAACTCTTATTATTTTTATTGGATCCATCTGTTGATCATTCCATATCGGCCTCCTCATTGTATTAGGTTCTTGTTCATTATATTAATAAAGGTCAGATCTTTTCTATTGGTTCCATATTTGGTGTCTCTTGTATTTCCCTTGATTATATATTCATATCTATGTGTGATAATTGGATATAAACCATAAAACCTAATTTAAGAAGTAAACCTGCAAGCCAACACTCAAACATAAGTAAATCAGTAAAGTGTTTGACGAAATGCCACAACCAGAAAAGTTTAAAAACACATGCAAAATGTGATGCTCCTGACATCCTAGCTTGGGAAAATTAAAGTGGTATCAGAGCTTAGACTCCTTCCAGCCTAAGGGGTCTTCCATAAGGAGAAATGGATAAGATATACTTTTCTAGAGAAATGGTATTATGTGAGGAGAAATATTATGCCCTTAGTGAGGGAACTAGGGCTCAAATAACCTTCCAACAATATGTAACCTTAAGAATTCCTATGTGGAGCAAAGATGAGGTTACACATTGGGTCGACGCAACATAGAGAAAGAGAGATATAGTAGCTATATGGAAGGAAGCAGAGATTAACCACACACCCAATAGGAGCACACAACTTTTCTACAGTTGCAAGGTGCCTTGGGAACCAGATCATAGGTGTAGGGGTAAGGATAAGAAGCATATTATTGAAGTGAACTATGACAGTGATGATGAGGTATGTGAGGATGGAGCGATAGATGATTATTTGGAGCAATCTGATTATGATAGTGACTCTTGCATAGAGGTTATTGATTCTTGCGCACTTGAGCAGGATAGTGACACTTGCACATTGGAGGGACCGTTGGATGGACAGGATGATAGCACCGGTGTTTTAGTAGACATATCACATATTATTGATGAACTTACACCTCAACAGAGTGGTGACACTAGTGATGATTCACATGTGTTAACACCTAGAGATGATGATATCCCTATGGTGACCATGACACATCTTTCATATTTCCAGACACCCATGACAACCACATCTCATGAGGATAGCAGTAGCATAAAGGATTTGTACGTGAGGGATGCACACCATGGAAATGTAGATCCATAGATCCAGGAGGAATTATATGACGTGCACACATTTTATCCTATACTCACCTATCAACATGAGGATATTGAGTCACCCCTTTTGGGGACTACATTAGTTGAGCAGGTTATGGATACTTACAGTTTGAGGGGACACTTACTTCTAGGACCAGCCTGTAGTGATGAGGGTTCACTCCTTATTGGTCAGGATGACCATAGCACGTGTCTGGACACATTTGTATGGGATACAGGCATAGTCGATAGCGAAAGGGTGAGTGCACAGAAGGATACAACTGCTCATACAGGTTATAGTGTGATTTAAAGGGAGCTAGCAGTTGATGATGATATACATTTGCATATAGGAGGAACCAGTGGCACAGTTGACAGTGGGCAGTTCAACACATTATCTTATGCAGAGAGTGTTGTTGGAGATATCAGTGATGGAACTAGCAGTGAGAGACGTGAGGTGGCACCTCAACATGAATGTGATCATGAGTCACACCACTTAGCAGGACAACTGATATTCAGTGAGGATATGATCATGGAAACCACTAGGCGTTTTGATAAAACACATGCATTGGTGGTTTATTACTGTTGGAGGGCATCGGTGGCACATGGTAGTGTAGATGAGGGATTTGCCATGGATGACCTTCATACCCTCAAGGAGAGAGTGTCTATGATGAGGACTGACTACCAACAGTTGTTGACAAACAGGGACTACCTACTGGGGATTGACGAGATTGTCACAGAGCTCTGAGGGAGCAGGAGTTGGAGGTGGATAGACTCACTCGAGAGTTGGAGAGCACTCAAGGATTTTTAAGAGTCACATAGACATACCTTCAAGAATCAGATTCCATATCAGATGAGTGTCTTGGAGAGATTCATTAGAGATCCACTTCATCTATCTTAGTGGACACTCAAATATATCATTCAGTCACGTTGCTAGAGGATGTTGGTGATCTAGCCTAGGAGTACCCAGGATCATTGATGTGTATGGAGAGTTATGATCTAGAGGCGCAGGAGCTTCCCTCCTCGAGGATCTTGGAGATAGTTGATCACTCGCATATGCATGGGGACTCCAGAGCCAGGGAGAATTTTGAGGACACTCCCAATTGTGTTCTGAGAGCAGCTGACTTTCACATAGAGGTTGATCCAGTAGTACACCCAGGATCTATGATGCAACATGAGTATACATGGGATAAATTAAGTATGCAGGAGCATACAGTGGTGAGTGATAGCTCACAGTGACATACCAAGATGTACGGTGGGATTCAAAGGAGTGTATTGGATTATAGGGAGGAGACACACTTAGGGGATCATGCAGATGTCACTCCTTTGCAACAGAACATAGTTCTGAGAGATCACCTTCCCAGTATCCGCAGAGATGAGAGATGGAGAGTTGTCGACCAACAGTTGGAGGAGTTACTTCCGGTTTTACCTTATGATTGGGGTTTAGTGATGACTACATGCGAGCATTTATCATGGGTACCAGTAGACTAGATTTTGTTCGAATCCTTGGAATTGACCAAGGAAGGTGGTATTTTTCAGTCCTACAGTAAACTACAGTTTTCTGTATTATCCTCTCCCGACACTTTTATCATGGACAAAAATATGAGGAGAGATAGATAGTGGCAGAGGACATGGAAAGTGGTTATACCGAGACCACCTGACATGAGTGCTTTTACGACATACAACAGGACAGAGGTGGAGCATCATAGGCAGCCAGTTGAGAATTGGTGCATGATGGTGAGAATCATAGGCCAAGGGATACCGAACACCTCAAGGGATGACACAGCTACAGACTCTTAGGAGGATGAGCATGAAGGGCTTCCTACAGTGATGCAGTATATATACAGGGAGCAGTCAGGCATGGTCAGCGTAGTGTAGTGCCAGCATGGTGATCTTCGACAGAGACTAGCATGGGACCCATGGATTTCAGGGTTGATCATTTTACTGACTGACAGGGGTGAGTGGACCTTTGCAGGGGAACATTGTTTTGACTTTTCATTGAGATTCAGTATTGAGGAGAGCACATCAATTGAGGGTGTCTCGTGGAGGTCTTGTAGTACCCCATTCTGGCATCAGTATGTGTAGTTGATGGAGGCCGTGTTGATCTTGGTAGGGACTTGGAGGATAAAATCATTCTAGGATG
>JASDQU010737009.1:653963-674652 GCA_032191745.1 Picea mariana | reverse complement strand
TATAACACTCTTTGTCCTGAGTTTTATGTTTTTTCCAGGTCTTTCCATCCACCTTTGGTGTAAAGGCTTCTTTGGGAAATCTAAAAGTAAGTGACAACAGCCTTGATGATGCTCACCCATACTATTGGATCTGTGATATGCGTGATCCTGGTGGTTCGTCCTTTGTCCAGGTACAATACACTGTAATCGTAGTAAATTCTTGATTAGATGTATTTTTCTGAGAAACAGAACTCTCAAAAAATAAGGAGGAGGAAGTGACAACATTTGAGTAAAGAGATTGATGGATTGATATATTTGTGAAAAATTTACTCTGGGAGTGAGATTTATAGATTAAATTAAAATGGAATTATTGCATGTTTAGAGCTTGCTTTATTATAAAAGGTGTGTATGTTCTTAACTATGCACAATTTTGATAGCAATGCAAAGTGGGGTGACCAATGCCATCTCATCAGTCAGCAAAGCGTAATGCTTCTATTTGCCTTTTCAAATGTCCAAAGACGAAGATTTGTTCTTTTTTTTTAATTATGCCTAAATACGTCAAATCAATTGCTTGTAAGGTTTAGATTTTGTGGTCGATTCTGTAATTCCATTGTCTAAATTCTATAGTAGCTTGAGACTAGACCAACTATATAATATCCCCCAATAGAGTTGTGCTAGGATATTGTGTTTGATGTCAATTTTATTGTTCTGGTTGTATGCCTTTGTCAAATGTTTTGCATTACATATGTTATTATGTTGATTGAGTTCTTTCTACAAACAGTTTGCATGTATTTTTTTGGTGGGCATTTCATCAAACATATTGTATACCATCGAATTACACATAAGACTAAAGAGACAACTTTGGCATTTTATTATGCATGGAATCTGATACACAACAAGAATAAACAACTATTGGTTGCTACAACAGCTATAATACATCAGCAAAAATACCGCAAAACTCAAACAAAACCTGGATAATGCCATTGTCTCCCCAACAAGTGTTTTCGAGCTGCTCCAAGCTCCCCAAGCCTCCTTCGATCCTCCAAATGCACAGAATAGGGCTGCGTCCCTCCTCCAAAGCCTCCACGAATCTACAAGAGGCCCCACGACCTTCCTTCTTACCCTCACGACTTGGCAAATGGACTCACGGTCCTCACCAAACCCCATGGTTTCAACCAGATGGGCCTATGGCCCTCTCAAACCCTCTCTTCTCAGCAATAAGGGGCCTGTGGCCCTCCTCTATCCCATGCAGCCTACTCAAGGGCCACACGGCCTGCTCCAAACCTCATGGCTCCCTCACAATGGTCTCACTGCTCATCAAAGAGAGGGTTCAACCCTCAATAAATCCCAGCCAACCTCCTAGTGCCACGGCCCTGCAGAGAAAGGTAAATTGCCTCCCTTAGAACAAATCCAAGAGCCTCTTAGCCAAATCGCTCCTCCTCCCAAACTGTGGATAACCTACAATAAGATGATGTAATGTTCCTAACTTGGCTAGTCTAGTTCGGGAAACACTGATAATCTGATGTATCTACTATAGATAATTCATTGTTACAACATATAAATGACTATATGTTGTGGCAAGAATGATAATCAATCTTCACAAATGTGGCAAGAACGACGTCTATGTCAAAAACGTGGCAAGAGAGATGTTCTGGTGGAAAACATGGCAAGAGAGATGTCAATGTGGCAAGAGAGACGTTAACGTGGCAAGACCGACGTTATCAGGCAATATGATTTTTTTTTTTAATTTCCTCTATTTTGCGACAATATGGACAATTTTTTCCATAACGCCGCAAATAAAACGTCGGAATTTTTACAATATGTACTAGTGCAATTATTGGTTTTTTGGATTGATCCGTGGACCAATCGGATTAGGCCATGTGGAAATCCATACAGTTCATACATCTGATGTGGCATGATGAACTGGAAAGGGGGAGCATGGCCTAATGAGAGGCTACCATGTGGCCCAATTAGGGGCTATCACGCAGCAGGGGAGAAATGCACAAGGACAGTCCGTGAACAAATTTTGAAAAAGAAAACAGTTGGCAGGTCCGCCAAATCTGGTGGACCACACAAAATATAGTCGTATTTATATCGTTGGAGGACCTTGTAGCACCATCACTAAGTATAACAGAACAAAAAAACATTGTAAACACCATATAACAATAAACAACCAAATGGAGGGTTTCCGGGGCTTGACCCCAGGACCTCCGCCAAAGCCTATGCCTTAATACTTCTTCCCCCAACCACTAGGCCATGGATGCCACCTGTTTCATAACACCCAGTTTATTATTTAAAATGTGTATCCACCCAACCACGAGAGAGGAGGTGTGGATCATATCTCCTTTCGGGCATGCTTTTCGAGGTGAGGTACAGTCATTATTGCAGGTTGCATAGGGCATGGAAACCGAGGCATAATTATTCTTGGGCCTGGGAGTGCCAGAGTTGGATCGAGGCATGGAGACAGTCATTTTTGGGTAATTCGACGCCACAAATTCAATGGTGTTTTCTGTTTTCTTATCCGAGCATTATTTCTGCAGCTTGATTTCAGAATGAGGTATACTTATGTATTTTTCCAAATTCTTTTGATGAGTTAATGAAAGAACCTACCCATTTGAGAGAAGGACCCAGAGACGTAGTCCACTAGGGACAAACTCCGTTATCAAGTTTTTTTGTTCATATTTGATGCTTATTTCTCTTCAATTTTGAGTTTTCCCTTATTTAATGGTGCACTTTAATTTATGCTCATTTAATGCAATTATTTATAAGTCACGATTAAATTATCTTGGATCAACAATGCTCCTTTATGTATGCTTCAGCATACCGTTTGTCTACTATAGGCACTCCTATAGTTTCTTTTATGTATCTACTGAAGTTTTTTTAGATAGTTTATGAATGGTCATGACCATTTACATCTAGCCTTTAAGGGCCTGATCATGTTTCCTTTCATCATGATAATGGAGCATCTCTTCTTATTTACTCTTTTGTCTATTTATACTAGCCTTTCCTAGGGTAATGTAGCACATTCCCCTTAAGCTATCATTCAAAACAAAACTTTCATGACTCTTCAAAATAGACTCAGCCATGCATCCATGGTATTCATTCAATATTGGCAAGTGCAATTCTTTCCTTACATTTCACTCATACCTCATACATGTGCACCATTTGCACGTTTACATCATTCATTCATATCTATTCAGCATCAATATCGGTCCATATATCAAGCAACCTTTCGATGCATTAAATCCATGCACTTGGGCATAAATAAACATAGCTAAACATTCATCATGCAAGCTCATTTCTGCCCCCCCCAAGGATTTTACTACCATTCTCATAACAAGTCTCATAAAGACATGCAACATTGAGCTTCCCACTTAGTTGAGAGCTTGCAATTCACATTATATCCACATGGCAAGTTTAACAGACATAGGCATAACTATGTCCCTCTTTCCATATGACAACAACCAATAAGAAATTCCTTTGGTATTATAAAATTATTCAACAGCCCGGAAATATTATTTGGGAAACTCCAACAGTGCCCAAGGAAACAATACAACTTATCAAGCTTCTCTTTCATGCCTCAAACCATTTTTTGTTAACATGTGTTTTTATCAAGGGAATCATTTTCTAGATTCCCTCTCATCACTAAATGAGCATATCAAGTCATACCTTATATGGATACCATCCACCTCTGGATGTCATTCTGAGCCATTGCTCATCTAAAATTTCTCCAACATTTCCCTTACCACATTCAAGATCAACATTTAATTAACCATTTTACCTCATTTATAATGAATTTTAATTTCTAATAACATTTGGACTATTTCCTTATAGCCCAAATACAATTTCCGAAGTATGTTACTTACTAACTATTTTAATACAGAACTCCAGAGTATCTCTAGATCATAATTATTCTTGGATAGAAAGTACATTTCTTTCCTTTTAAACTTTTGTAGAGGTTCTAGTTGTTTTTCATATTCTCATTAAAACAAAAGATAGGTTGTAAATGTAGATCAAACTTAGCCATTGCACCCAGAATTCTTCCTTTTGTTTAGCAATAGTCAAGGACAGAGGTCAGTCTCCTCCTCCCATAGGAATTTTGGCAGATTAGTTTTTTATCTACCATGCAAGGGAGGTTGTTGTGATTTCTCACTCAACCACTCCATATTTCTACAACTCCATTTATCATCTTGATTAAAAAAACATTTCCCAACAATTCCTGTACCTAGAAACAACTTTGTTTCTCAGTTACGTTCAGATATAGAGAGTTGCACATGCTCTCCCTTTTCAGAAAATGGTCACCAGACCCATTCTTCTTGCTTATACACGCCCTTAATTTAATAGGGATACACACTTCCCTAGCACAACCATGATATTTTTAACTTTCTCATGTCATTTCACTTCTTCCATGAGGTTCATTCTCATTACTCATGACTTCTTTTATTTTACAAAGAGGGATTACCCCATCAGGAAGTTTTTCAATTATAACAGGTCAAGTAGGTTGATCTTACCTACTCCAATAAGGCCTATAGACATGGAGGATTTTTCTCCCAATTCCAAATCCTTCATTTAATTAACACATTTAATTAACATAGGCATCATAAGCCCACTTTTAGGCAATTCCTGCCACCTATTTAGTCCATTTTCCTTCTGGACTCAAGTACTTCTTAAAACAGGTTTATGTCATTTGCATCCAAGTTTTATTATTAATTCCCCTCAACATAATCCCACTTTTGTAGGACTAGCTATCATTTGTCCAAAAGAAATGATAGGCTTCTTCTTCCATAGTATAGAATGATTCAATCTCATTGGGTAAAATCCCAACTGAATTTTAATATGAATCCTTCTCCTCAAGGAACTTATGCTAATAATTTCCATACGACAGTAATACTCTCAACATGATCATATTATCCTTGGTAAAATAGTCTTTTGAATGTTCTCCCTCCCATCAAGGTATGTGTTTGAATCATTCTCTGCTAGATAGGGTAGGGTAGGGTGCCCTCTGCCTTAAAGTTTTCCAAGAAATAAAAATAATCACTTGACACTTTCGTGAGCCCAAGAAGGCCAAGTGTTGTTTCCCGCTCTGATACCACTTTGTAACACACCTGACCCCTAAAGTACCTTTTTAAGCGATGGGGCATCAAAATTTCACTTTTCTCAATAATCTTGAATCTTGTTCCTAATATCGACATCACCTTTTGCTTGTCAATATCTTTCCAACGACTGTTACCATGCTCAAATATGAGCTATGGATTGGAAGTTATGCCTTTTTGAAGCTCTTTAGGCATTATTGTTCAAAGGACATGTGGCACCCACATGGTATCACCTCATTTGTACCATCGTACCTGGCATGGAATTAACCAATGTTGTCATCCTTTAGCGATGTCATGGCCACTGGATGGGCAGTTACATGGAATGTTCCCTGTGCCTTCGAGATTACTGAGCCTTCGGCCCTTCATCCTTCCCATCCATGTTTGAAACACTCCTGGAGTCGAAAATTCCTGGAGTTTCTTAACACACCTGCATCTCTGGTGGAGATCAATCCACTGTTAAATCCAACAGTTGATATTCTCCTTTTCTAAACGCATAGGTTTAAGGGATTTTGGAATTTGGTGCTTCGAAGTTGAATGCCCTTTTCTCTACTCACATATCCTCTGGAGTCCCGAAACCACAAAATCCTTCCACGTGGCTCTAGCCTTCGGCGAGGTTCCTCATCATGTTGTTATGAACATACCCACAATACTCCAGAAGTCCCGAGGTCTTGCCATGTAGCTCCGACCTTCGACCCTATTGGAGCGTATGTTATAACACCCTAAGCCTTACTAAGTTCCAAAATCCTGAGCTCTCCAGGCCCCATTAGCCATTAGGTTGAGAAAATATGCACCAAAGGGTGACATGTGGAAAAATACGAAGATGACACATGACCCTATCAACCGAAGACATGTGTCACATTCCAATTGGAATATACGGTCTGTAAAAAGAACGAATCAAGGTGACATGTGGCATGTTGAACATGGGTCCACGTCACCCTAGGTGATGTTGTCATGCTGCATCACTAGGGACTGATAGCCTCTCGAAGCCTCCATCGTCTCCTGCCTGGAAAATTTCCTGGAGCTCCAAATTCTGAACTCCCACCAACAACCTCCCAATAAACGTTGTTTCATGACTTCGGTGTTTGGGGATTTAGTTGTTTAGTTTTCTTTTTACTCCCATAGTGGTCAACATCGAAATGACCATGCTCTATATCAAATGGTCAAGAGAGATATCAAAGCATCCTCGGATCGACGGTCCTCATCTCTTCGCGACTTCGACATTCGAGGGTTTGGCTATTTAGTTTCCTTTTTACTACTGGAGTGGTTAGCACCGAACTGACCATGGTCTAGATACAATGTTCAAGAGAGATCTCGAAGAATCCTTGGGCCAATGGTCCTCATTGCTTCACAAATTAAACGTTTGGGGGTTTGGTTGTTTAGTTTCCTTTTTACTCCCGTATTTGATCAACATCGAATGACGACAATGTTAATCCAATGGTTAGGGGAGATCCTGAATATCCTCATATCTATTGTTTGCGTTACTTTGAGACTCAGAATATGATCAGAGATTAATGATGGGACATATCCCATGGTCAGAGTTCTGAAAACCACCAAATGTCGTTCAACCTCTCTGATAATTATACCAGCAGGTTTCCTTCGGTTGTTTTTTCATGTGGTAAAGTTATAACATCCTAGAGCTCTGGACTCCTGGAGTCCCAAAACCAAGATACCTTAACTCCTTTCAAACCTAGAGAAGGGTTCCAAGGTCATGGTCATATGGATTCCTTGACAGTTGTTGGGGTTACACACTCAACTCTTAGCCGTGATTTGGTTAGGGCCTTGGGCATGGGCCCTCAGTCACACAAACAAATGGTTTGAGGGAGGACGCCTCCATCCACAGAGATCGAATTTAGTAACATGCAAAGGTAAATTCAAGGGGTCGACAGGACTGAAGCATTCCAGTGAATTCTACCCCAACACTTATTTTACAAAATCAATCCTTGGGAAATTTCCCTTAAGGATTTTCCAATTAGCATAGAAACCATAATCTTATTTCTAATTTCATTTAAAGACCCATGTCTAATAGTTCTCTTTCTTCTAAGAAAAGGAAAACAAATACCATTCAAATGTAGGGGTTCACAGAAGATAAATAATCATTACTAATACTAATCGTGCAATGCAAATTTTAGTGATAGACACAGACATCCAACTAGTCATTTCAATTCTAGTACACAGGGTATATGAAATAATTATCTATTACATTTAATCACCGAACAAATGACTATGGATGTTCTCCTTTCCACCCAACTGTAGGCTCAGAGGCATTCATTCTTAGTGCTTTGGCCACCCCCGTACCAAGCCATTATACCACAAAGGAACTTTTTCAATTTCTCATAGATCCTTTTTCTGTCACAACCTCTACGAGGTTTATCAGATGCTCCCTCAACATCAAGCTCATGACCTTATTCTCATGTCATGTTTTCCGCAAACTCTCAGAGATCCTTTCTCTTGGTATCTCCCTTTAACCAGAACAACTTAATCCTTCAGTTATTATTCAGAACCCTTGGACCTTCTGCATTCTCTTATTTTCTCTATGCATATCCAGGTTGCACACCCTCCTGTGGGAATGGCATCCTTCTTTTCTGATTTTGTGTGTATTCTTGCATGCTTTTTTCCTCCCAAGGAAGGTTCTAGACATGTCCTCTTCCTTCTGTCAGAAGGAACTCGGGTCAATCTGGGCCTATAGGAAACTGCACTCTGTGGTACTTTGGGCTAACAATTTTCTATCTCCTCGGCCAGAGCCTTGATGCTTCCATTCATTGGGTTAGTTGATTTTTCAACCACTATTCCTTTTATCATTAACTTATTTTTCCTTGGGATCAAGATGTTTGTCCAGATCCGAGATCTACACTGAAAATTATGGCCCTTCAAAGTTCTTAAGGCCTTTACCAACTAGGGTCTCTCATCGCCATGTGGCATCCACATGGCTCCCTATCATATAGAATTCCACCTCAACATATCATACAAATACATGCCCAACCCGAGGTTGACGTTTGTCTAGATCTTATAATCCTATTGATTTAATTAAACATTCTCAATTTGTTCTTTATTTAATCATATTATAATATAATTCTATTGAATTATATTATAATATAACTAAATACTCAAAGGATTACTTAGGAGTATTAATTTTGATAATCGCCTAAAACTTCGGACTTCAGAGAAATTTCCTCCTCATGCTCTATAAATATACCCCAAAAATATTGAATGTCAAAGCTACAGAGAGGGTCCCACTTAGTTAATTAATTATATTTAAATTATTCTTACAGCTTGCATGAGCGGGAAAGTAAATCCAGGCCTTTGGCCCTTTTGACTTATCCAATATACTACTCCAAACCTCTGGAGTTCCAAACTCTTAGACTCCCGAAGGGTCCACACTTACATGTGGTGGTGTGTTAAATGCAAAGGTAGGGATGGGTAGGTCTGGGCCTTCGGTCGGTTAACCCCAACATTCCAACATCCCAAATTTCTTGAAGTCCTGAACTTCTAGTGCCCCAAATATTCCACCAGCTATTAGGCCAAGTGAGAATGTGCGAGGAGGTTGACACATGGAAAAGGACAAAGATGAAAGGTGGCCCTATCAATGGGAGAAACATGTCATGTTCCAATTAGAATATAAGGTCTTTAAAAATCACGAATCAATGTGACACGTGACATGGTGAACATTGGTCCACGTCACCCTAGGTGACATCATCATGCCATGTCACTATGGACTGATAACCTCTGGGAGCCTCCAGCCTCTCCTACATAGGAAATCACCTGGAGCTCCGAAGTCAAAAATCCTTCTAGTAACCTCCCAATACGCTTTTATCCCACAGTCGAGATAGGTCCATGTAGATCCATAGATCTATGGCCTCCATTGCTTCATGACTTCGACGTTCAGGGGTTTCGCTATTTAGTTTCATTTTTACTCACAGAGTGGTCAACCTCGGACTGACCATAGTCTAGATCCAATGATCAAGAGAGATCTCGAAGAATCCTTGGATCGATGATCCTCATCGCTTCATGAATTCAATGTTCAAGGGTTTTTTTGTTTAATTACCTTTTTAGTCTCGGATTTGATCAACATCGAATGAACACAAAGTCAATCCAATGTTCAGGGGAGATATTAAATATCCTCAAATCTACGGTTTGAATTACTTCAAAACTAATAAATTGATGAGGGTTTAACAATGGGACAGATCCCACGGTCATAGTTAAGGAAACCTCCAGATGTTGATCAACATCTCTAGTAACTGTGCCATCAGGTTGCCTTTGGTTGGTTTTTCATTTGGTAAAGTTAAAAATCTCGGAGCTTTAGAGTCCTGGAGTCTTGAAGCCAAGATATCTTAGCTCCTTTCAGACCTAGCAAAGGGTTCCAAGGTAATATGGATTCTCTGACAATTTTTGGGGCTACATTCTCAACTCTTAGTCGTGATTTGTTTAGGGTCGTGGCCATGAGCCGTCGATCACATAGAAAAATGGCTTTAAGGAGGTTCCCCCCATCCACAGAGATCAAATTTAGTAATATGTGAAGGTAAATTCGAGGGCTCAACAAGACTGAAGCATCCCAACGAAGACTGCCCCGACTCTTACATTACAAAATCAATCCTTGGGAAAAATCCCTTAAGGATTTTCCAACCAACATAGAAACCATAAAATTATTCCTAATTTCATTTGAAGACACATGTACAATATTTCTCTTGCTGCTAAGTAGAGGAAAAGATAAACCATTCAAATGAAGGTGTTCACAGAATAACAATGCGCATTACTAATATTAATCATGCAATGAAAATTTTAGTCATAGACACAAACATCCAACCATTCATTTCCATTCTAGTACACAGCGTATATGAAATAATTATCCATTACAGTCGATCATCGACCAATTGACTATGGGTGTTCTCCTTTCCACCCAACCGTAGGCTCATAGAAATTCATTCTTAGTGCTCTAGCCACCCTCGTGCCAATCCATAATATCACTAGGGAAATTTTGCAATTTCTCAGAGATCCTTTCTCTTTCATAACCTCTGCAAGGATTATCAGATGCTTCCTCAACATGAAGCTCACAACCTTCTACTCAGGTCATGTTTTTTGCAAAATCTTAGAGATCGTTTCTCTTGTTCTCTCTTTTTAACCAAGACAACTTAATCCTTCAGTTATTCCTTAAAACCTCACGCATTCTCCTCTTTTCTCTCGTCATATCCAGGTCGCACACTCCCCTGTGGGTATGGTCTCCTTGTCTACTTTTGTGTGTATTCTTGCATGCATTTTTCCTCCTGAGGAAGCTTCTGGACCTGTTCTCTTCCTTCAGTCATAAGGAACTCGGGTCAATCTGGGCCTGTAGAAAATGATACTCTTTGGTACTTTGAGCTGAAAATTTTCTATATTCTTATCCAAACCCTCCATGATTCCATTCATTGGGGTAGTTTATTTTTCAACCACCAATCCTTTCCTCATTAACTGGTTTTTCCTTGGGATCAGGATGTTTGTCCAGATCCTAGATCTATACCGAAAGTTATGGCCCTTCAAATTTTTTGGCACAGGGGAAGACCCAGGGTTCAATTCTTCAACAACACACCAACAAAACCCTAACTACCAACCCTTTCAGCAACACCTACGAAGCAGATGAAGTCTCACCCGAGGTAGAGGCAGGGGGCGGTTGTAATACTCAGATGTTTGCAACCTAGTTGGGAAACAGATCTGTGATTTCAACACCTTAACAGAGCACTTAGCAGTTTTCATTCATTAGTACTTTGCCTTTGTCTACATCACAGATAAACCCTAATTATAGTGCAGCACAATATTCAACAAGATTCAACACATTCAAGCACTAAGCACATCAAAATAGATCAGATCTTGTACTTATCTACATCACCAAGCACTAAGCTATTATATCAGATACATCTAAACATCTGTTACTACACTAAGCATATATGAACAATAAAACAACCATATTGCACAAATAAATCACAACACGTGATATACGTGGTTCACCCCTAGCTTGGGGCTACATTCACCAACTCTTCTTCTCTTTATTGTCTTATGTCAATTATCTACATGCACAAGGCCACAAAATCCTACTCTGCATAGGTCAGGATATCTACGTGCACCCCACAAGATCCTCCTTCCCTAAGCTAGGTTACAACAAAAATCCTTTACACAGTCACTTGCAATTAGCCTTGCAAGCCTCACACAGTGTGCACAAAGAATTTACAACTATCACTTACACTTAGCATAACATCACATACATAGTTCTCGTGTCTAGTGCCTTAGCACTTAGCATGGCACACACTTTCTTACATCGCCTAGATATCTATTTATACATTACAAGAGAGGCCTAAGCATGGGTAAACCCATGGGCTGACATCCGCATACCCGTTACATAAGCGCAAAACCCAAAAATCCCTAAACAAGGGGTCGAGATCCCGCGATCTTTGCTTCGACTTGCGCTCCACCTTCAAAAGCCTGTTGAAGTCCCAAAATAGGTCAAACCTGACCAAGGATCTCCGAAAATTGGTCAAGTGCCAACATGCCCCCAACACTCACCTGTGAATCATCCCGAGTCACTCTGATCCGGGTAGCTCCACATCAAAATCCTCGACCTTGGCTTGAGCTTCTTCGACTTACTGCTTTTCCACGACCTCCTGCTCGATGAACTCTTGAATAAATGCCTCATTCATAGGTCCCTCTAAGTGTTGTTCTACTGAAGTGACTACTTGTTCCAGCTATGCGCCTCGACCTTCAATCTCCTCAAATAGTTGGCAAGCTTCATCCGAGACTGGTTGGATCCTCTGAGTCACTTCCATGAATTTTCTCTGTATGGTATGGACCTGCTGCTGAGCAGTGCGCTGTTCCTGGGATCTTTTCATTCTTTCAACTAATGACAGGAGCTTCAACTACGCCTGTACTATCACTGCTTGTTGTTTTTCCTCCTGAAGCTGTGACTCCAGTGTCTTTAGTTCAAGGTCCTCAATAAGTCGCTCATAAGTCTATGCACTTATTTTACTAAGATTTTTACATTCCAAAGCTAATGCTTTGATCCTCTCAAGTGCACTTCGGGCAGTTGCTTCTCTTTGGTCTCGCACATCCTATGGAGTACTTGGTACTATTTGTAGCTCTAGATATGCTATTCTCTATTGAAGCTGTTTGATGGCTTCAGCAAGCCGTGCTACTTGATGCTCCACTAGGTCTTCCTCCTTTTTCTCTAAGTCCGTCACAGAGAAAAGTGCTCTGCTGACTACTTCTTTTACTCCAACCTGCTCTGCGAGCAATAATTATTTCTCATGATGGATCTACACTTTATCCTCTTCTAACTTTGTTTGGAGGTCGTCCTTCTCCTGTTGCGCAACTCAACATTGCTCTATCACTTCCTCTTGTTCTTACTTCAGGGACACTGTGGCATGTTTTGTTTCTTCATGTGTGCGATGAAGGCGAGCTTTGGTCGCATCTACTAGTCTGTGGAGTTGGTTTGGCTCATCTCCCAACTCTGTTTTTTCTAATAGAGAGTGCATAGTGGACATTGTGCGGCTGGAGTGAAGGGCTTATTGTATCCCTCATAGTTCTGCTTCAATTATTTCATACATGGTCTTTTTCTTAGGTTCATTTCTCTGCAAAAGATATTTTGAGGCGTCTGATACAACTGCGATGATGAATTTGAAGTCATCGAGCATGAGCACAATCTACAGCTTGGTCTTACTAGCTTTTGAATTCTTCCGCGATGTGGGTTTCGTGGGAGAAACCTTTCTTTTGTTAGATGGCTCTGCATCATCAAGGGGATTCTGTGGTGGTGTTACTTCACCTTGCTTCTGCTGATATTCTTTTCCATTGTTCTCTTCTTTGTCTACTTCATTATCACCACCTCCGCTAGGTGATTCTGAAGCAGTCTCTTCAGATGCGTTGTTCATCTTCTGTACCTCTTCTATCTTCTTCCTTATGCTAGTTCCAAGTGTATCATGCCCTTCGCGAGTGACCATTGGGCTTCCGATTAGTTTGGGGTCAGAAAATTATGTGGGGTCAACAGGTATAAGGAGCTCTACATGCCATTCCTTAGTTATTTCTTATAGCTCCTCCTCTGTGAGTTTGTAATAACTCTGTAGTACTGCTTTGTGTTCGTCTCCACGCACAGTGATGTAGATAAAATGTCTGTCTACGTGGAATTTCACAAATAGCCTGAACCTGTGCAGGGTGTTCAATGTCATATGAGGGATGACCTTAATACCCCTCTTAAACTATGGGTAGTAGGTGTGGAACACCACGTTTGACTTCCATTTTTTCCCATATCGCTCGAATACCAAAGCGTGGTGAACTTCGCGACTAAGGGTTCAGATGGCTTTATTTCCAGGAAGGTTTCACCTTCCGGCATCTCCCAAGCTATGAACGCGATGAGGATCAGTAGACAACTAAAATGGAACTCATAGCCCTCATCCTGAGCTTCATGATAGTCTTGGTTTAACTGGTTAGCTAAGTACTTTTCCCAGTTCATTTGTATCCCCTCCATGCATTTTCTTACTAGGTCAACAACAAACCCTGTGACTTGCGTGGGTCTATTCTTCTGGACTAACTTACTAGCAATCAACTGGAAATCAAGGTGCACTGCACCATTCTAGATGGAGGCTACCTTGTAGCCTCGCTTACCCTTCTCCACATCATCGTATGTATCTTTAATATTCTGTGCCAGGGCGCGGTCTGCAGCCTTTCATGGGTAAAAGTCTTTTGGGTCTAGTCCCTGCATGCTCAATTCAGTGATCCAATGGATCAACGCCAGATTGACAATGATGCATCTGTCTAGCCATAGGTATCCTCCATGGAATCTTGACAACAGGAGCTTAATGTGCACGTTAACCTCCTGTTGCCTTACAAAATGGTGTATTTTGATCACGTTCATAATAGTGGACTGCGCGCAGTCCACAGTCCATGGTTGGGGGATTATCCTCAACTTCTTCCCCTTGATCCTAGTCAAATAACTGTGAGGGGCGAGCATGTTGAATTTCTTGTGATATCCTATGTTGAATTCATTGATATTTAATGTCATGGTCTTATCTAGTTTTGGTTTTCCTATGCATATCCCCTTCAGGAGGAACATAGTAACCAAGGTGTAGTCGAATTCCTTGGGAACACTGTCACGGTTCACCATGCCAGCCAGAGGCGGGATGTATTTGAGCAGGATGGATGGCATTAACTTCACATTTTCCAAGTCATCTCGATGCTTGGTTCTTTTCTCGGTCGCAACTCAGGATGGTCCGGATCCATGAGCAGTCGACGGGGAGGCTTGCACTCCTCTTGTTGATGAAGCTTGAATTCCGACAAACATCACCTTCTAAACCATAAGTTCAATTAGAACTTCTTCGACACACTTTTCTACGGTGTTGATTTCATCCAACATGCACGCTCGAGATCGAATAACTCAGGTCGATGAACAAATGCTCAATGCAATAGAATAGGTAGCGAAGTCTCAGTAAGCATAGAACAGTAACAATGAGTTATCTTGTTGGCTTGGATACAATTCGAGAAAGTGTTCTAGGCACAATAGTCGACGGAATAAGTAGACAACGAAGTAACATATCCCTCCAATGGACAAGAGGCCTTCATCAATGCAGTTCTACGCGTTACAATGTGATCCCAATGGTTCGATGGCGAGCTTTATGATCATAACTACTGTTCTAACCATTCGGAAATGTCAATCTAATAGTTGCAATTCCTCCAACGGTAATATCACTTTGCCATGGTGAAGTGCCAATCTGAGTTGCTCTGATATTCCAGCGAAGTTCAAATTCTGGAGACCTTCCTTCCGCGAAGTCTTCTCTGAAACTTCTTGTAATTTCTCCAACTTTTCTTTCTTCTTGCTGAGCTTTCTAGCCTTCTTCCCTATGATCTGCGTATTGGTATTCCTCTTTCAATTCTCATTCTTATCTCTTCTTGGCATAGTAACTTCGTAATGTTGGTGGTATTTCTTAAGGTTCAAGGGCAATACTTCTTCTTTGTCTGGGGTAGGTGCTCTACTCTCCTGTACAGACATATGTTTCAAATCTTCTTATGTTCTTTCAATTTTGACATCCATATTTTTGGTCCTTAGTGGCTTCGACTGGTTTTCTTTTTCTTCCAGTAAGTGTGCTATTCTCTTAGCCATGAAGTCTCTTAGTTCTTACTTTTTTTGTTCTAGAGATTCCTCCTCTTTTCTTCTGGTCTAATCTTTCTCAATCCAGTTTTTTCTTAGTAGTATAGCAAATGGGGTGTTGTTCTCAACAAAATTAATGATCTCAAATTCTTCTTCTGTTGAAGTGCCATGAGCACTCATAGATGTTTGAGTAAGTATTCCACATAGGGATATCATCTTTCCTCTAAATAATCCTATTCCTCCCATTGAATGAATCATAGCAGGCTTTCCTAAAATTTCCCAAGTTCTTTTTGTCATAATATTCACCTGTGTTTCCTCATCCAAAACACAGTCTATGTCGAAGTCTCCTATTCGTTTTTCTATGCACTCTTTCTCTTTGAAGATCTCTGATAAGTTGATATCTCTGTGGTCATTCAAGGTTTCTTTCAATTGTAATAATACATTCTCTGATTCTTTCTGGGGTTCTACCATGGTCTCAGTTTCTTGGTCTTCCTCAAGGTTTTCTTGTCTTATATTCATTCTTTCAACCTTAGCAATCATTCTAGGGAAATCTAGAATGTCATGGTCCATAGATTTACAACAAAGACAACTAGGTCTTCTACCAGGGCATTCCTTAGCAAGATGTCTCGATCTTTTGCAACTGCAACAAATATTTAATCCTCTCTTTCTCTTAAATGATCCCTAGCCTTTCTTGTACTGCGCACTAGGGTCATGGTGGCTAACCTGTAAAAAATTCTTCCTAGGATCCTGCATCCATTTGTTAGTCCAAGCATTCTTTTTATGCATAGAATAACATATATTTCATTATTTCTACCAGATCTACTCATATCAAACATTCTTTCTTCTAGTTGTGCCCTAGTTTTCAGACTAGGACAAAAGTTATCAAACATACCTAGATCCATACTCTTGAAAAAAGAAAATTCACTTATCTTACCTTTAACAGAGCACAAAGCTTCTAGATCTTACCTCTTTTTGACAAAAAATTTCATTGATCTTACCTCTTTTTCTTCAGATCTGATTCATTTCTTAGCATAGAGCTTCACATTCAAGTAGAATACTGCGCACTTAAAGCAACAGATATACGCACAGTTCTTTCTTTCTTTTCTTCAGTTCCCAGCAATCACAGTTTCAGGTCCCGACAATGAAACCATTTGTTGGCACATGGGAAAACCTAGGGTTCAACGCTTCAACAACACACCAACAAAACCCTAACTACCAATGCTTTCAACAACACCTATGAAGCAGATGAAGTCTCACCTGAGGTAGAGGCAGGGGTGGTTGCAAGACTCATATGTCTGTAACCTAGCTGGGACACAGATCTGTGATTTCAACACCTTAACAAAGAACTTAGTAGTTGTCATTCATTAGTACTTAGCCTTTGTCTACAGCACAGATAAACCCTAATTACAACACATCATTGTATTCAACAAGATTCAACACATTCAAGCACTAAGCACATCAAAATAGATCAGATCTAGTACTTATCTACATCACCAAGCACTAAGCTATTATATCAGATACATCTAAACATACATTACTACACTAAGCATATATGAACAATTAAACAACCATAATGAAAAAATAAATCAAAACACATGATATACGCGGTTCACCCCCATCCTGGAGCTATGTCCACCAACTCTTCTTCTCTTTATTGTCTTATGTCAATCATCTACATGCACAAGGCCACAAGATCCTACTCCGCATAGGTCAGGAGATCTACATGCACCCTGTCAGATCCTCCTTCCTCGATGTTATAACCCTAAATTGCACCATACATGCTTACCTGGCATCAGGCCAACTCATACCCTTTCCTTGCCAAACCCAGTGATGGAACCAACTCTGTTACTTCCTCTGGGAATTCTTCCATTCCCATCACCATTGTTACCACAGGAGAAGCTTCTCCTAACTTGCCTTTGTCGACGGTCCGGGCCACCATGGTATCGGCCACAACTACATCACACAGTGGACTGACCCCATCTATCGCAGCGGCCACACCTCCTTACACACCTAGTGCGACAAGCCCTCCGTTTTCATACAGTATGCCTAGTTTAGGTACAAGCCCTGCACTCACTTCCTCCACTTTACAAACTTTGGGTCTGGGGGTAGGGAGCTCTAACGCTCCTCTACAAGGTCAACTTGGGGGCATTCCTATCCCTTTCAATGATTTTCCTTATGCTGGAGGTCATATCCCTCCTTCGTCCCCTTCGCTTGGTGGATTTCATCAGCAGTCCGCTGGGAAGCCTGCACACACAAGTTCATTTGGAGCTGGGAGTCAAGGAACACCTGCGCAAACTCAGCCAGTAGGTTCGTCACCATTTGTTTGGAATGGGACGTTTGGTAATAACACTTTCGCATCCGCTTCTTTCCCATCTGGGGGCACACCCATTTTTGGACAGTCTACGCCGGCACAGGGTACTATTCCTGCGCTGGGGGCACATATACAAGGACCTTGGAACTTAGGACAAGGATCCGTTCCTTCCTCTAGAATGTTAATCTGGGGTAATTCTTTCCACAGTCAATGGAACCCCGGACGGACTTCTATGCCTCTCCCATCGGGACTGGCATGGGGTAATCCTTCCCAAATTCCGTCGAACAATTCCCAACATCCTATGTCCTTCATGGGGAATCAGCCAATGATGTCTCCTCAGATGCAAAACCCTTACGCTGGTCAGGGCCATGGTTTCTACCAAAACCGGGGCTAGCAGCCAAACTTTTCCTGGCAACCTGGTGCCAGTCAAACTCCAGGATCCTTTTATCCAGGCTATCATCAACAACCCAAACTACCATTCCTGGCAATGTTACACTTGCCCGATTTGACACGGTTGTTAAATGATCCTATCTGTCACGATCCGTGTTGGCCTCCTATGCCAACGAAGTTGCCTTCAGACATTCCCAAGTTCGAAGCCAAGCCTAACAAAGATCCAGGTGATCATGTGACTACTTTTCATCTTTGGTGATCATCCAACTCACTGAAAAATGACTCCGTCCAGTTGCGATTGTTTCAATGCACTCTCATTGGGAGTGTYGTAAAATGGTACATCGAGCTTGATCGCTCACGATATTCTTCTTTTGGCGAACTGGTGATGATCTTCCTTAACCATTTCCAGTTACCTGTAAGATGCGACGCTGGCATAGAGCTGCTGGCCAATTTCGAGCAGATGACAGCGGACCATATCTCGGATCATATTCGAGAGTGGCGACACTGAAAGAGTCTTATCAAAGTACCAGTCCCACCAGCATTCCTGTTGGAATGGTTCATTAAGTCCTTGGTCCCACAGTTGTCCAAAGACGTCACAACGTCTGGAGTTTTATCTGAAGAAGACGCCATTATGAGGGCTCAACAGTTTGAGCTTATCTATTCTCAGTCCAGTCTGTTATACAACATCTTACCATATGCGCCACGTTTGATACTGGAGAAAACCAGACAGAGAGCCGGACCACATGTCGATGGTATCGTTGGTTCAGCACAAACCAACCCCACTGAGAAATTGACAAAACAATTGCAACAGTTATCTATACAACACTCAGTGGCCAGCCAGACTCTTGCTTTGGCTACTCCTCCTACCCAAACGTCGAAAGTACACTCCATGCAAACGACTAACCCAAAGGCCAACCAGTAGCCTGAAGGGAAGAAAAAACAACGCAAGAAGAGTAAGGGGGATAAAAAACCAACTAATAATGCTGGCGAGGGCACCACGGAAAAGAGGAAGGCGAAGTATCCGTGCAACTTGTGTGCGGAAGACCACCCGACCCATCTATGCCCTCGACTTGCGGAGGCCCAGAAGTTTGTCACACAGCAACAGCAAGTTGTGTTGACTAATCCCTTTCAGCATGGGCAAAATTTAACTCAAGCCTCTGCAAGTGGCGAAGGGGGCAGCCAGGAAAACTGCCCTCCTCCAAATAATCCCTCTTCTGCGAATGTATATATGGTTAGAAGTGATGCTTTAATAACGACTAGAGTGCACGATTATAGCAAACCAAGTACCTCTGAGAAGGGCAAGGAAGTCGAGATCCCATCTCTTCCTCTACAGATCGAGAAGATGTTGGGTGAAACAATGACATGCATTCCAAAGGGTGTGTTTAAGAGGGCTTCTCACAATCCAAACACAAGGGCTGCCCAGAACTACTCTGTGGTTGAAGATTTATCACAAACCCCTTGTGCTATGTCTGCTTTGGAGGTCCTCCAAAGTTGCCCTACTCAGAGGAAAGCCTTGTTGACTGCTTTAGGCTCTACTGAGACTTGTATCCCGGGTACCATCATGTTAGATACGACTGACTTGAAACCTCATTTGCCTTACCACGTCACGTTTTAGATAGTAGTGGCTCACCCCACGAAAACTTCTACACGGAATATGTACCGCACGGTGGTCGATGAGGGCGCTTCGACTTGCATTATGTCATTAGCATGTTGGAAAGCCATTTTTCAACCCGAGTTGTCTCCATCACCTACTCTCCTTACTGCGTTCGACGGTCGTTCTTTCCGACCACATGGCATCATTCCTTCTTTCCCTGTGCAGTTAGGGGGAAAGACCGTGTGCGTCGAAGTAGAGGTAGTCGATGACCCCATCGATTACAATCTCTTGTTAGGTCATAGTTGGACTTATTCTATGCAATCAGTGGTCACTACAATTTTTCGAGTCTTATTGTTTCCACATGAAGGCCGGATAGTGACCATTGATCAGTTGTCTTTCTCTCGACCTGACCCAGCCTTGGGGGCATCCACGGTTCCCATGGTAGATAACCCTCAAGTCGGTGTCATCAACATAGGAGTTGGTTTGTGCCCATCTTTGATGGGTACTTTCGATTACCTGCCTCCTCATGGCGATGTCAAGTTTATATCGAACCACCACAAAGATGAGATTTTCCATGTTTCGTTGTTCCGCATGACTTACTTTGAGGATCTGTGGATTCTTCCTTCCCCATCAGCCACGATGGATGCGACAAGGCACACAGGCATGTCCACGCCCTTATTGGACACTGAAGTAGCGTACTCTTTGGTCCAGCAAGCTTCAGTTACTCTTGATCTGACTCCCGCACAAGAGTTGGATCCACCTTTTGAGCCTATTTGGGCTCAGGATTCTCTTGCCAACACCGATTCGTTAGATTTAGTCTTGCCTTCGGACGAAGCTATAATTGAAGCAATGACTGGTCCAGACAAACCCTGGGAAGATCTTCATCACAAATCATATTTCCTCCCAGAGTTACACCGAATCAAGGCAGGAGAATTTACTATCACCATGACGGGAGATCAGCCATGTCCCATTAACCTCTTAGCTACTCAGGAAATTTACGCTGAGGGAAATATGGTGACTATCACTGCAACCATACATATCAACATCTCCCGAACCCCTGGCATCATGGAGAATGTCTTCGTCGGAGTGGATTTCTCCCCCGAAGAGATTCAAATTTACACGGATCTTTTCAAAGAATTCCGCGACGTTTTTGCTTGGTCTTATGAGGAAATGCCAAGCATCGATCCGAAAATAGTTGAACATGAGATCACTACGTATCCTGATGC
>JASDQU010737009.1:611561-630656 GCA_032191745.1 Picea mariana | reverse complement strand
TTATTCTTTTTTCCAAATCAACAAAAAGAACAAAAAAATCAAATATACCCCAAAAAGAGGATGGGAAAAGTATTTTCTTTATTGGCAGCATTATGAGTCGCCCTTGGATAAAGCACATCTGTCCATTTGATTCATCAGACTATGGGATGTAGTACGACCTTAGGAAGCTTTGCTCATTATAGAGTTGTGTCCTCCACCGTTTGGTTACTCTTCCAAACATATGGAGAGTTTGCGTTGCCTCCTACTTCGTAGACTTATGATTAACATATATGTTGCCTGATTCTTATCACTTGTCGTGCTATTGTCCAAGGGAAGTTTGTTACTAATCTTGAGTCGGCCCCTCTACAATATGTCTCTTGTCCGCATACCCGGCCATCCTGAACGTCCAATCAAGTCTTTGTTCGAAATCACTGAAGCCTTCACTCCGATCATCAAGATTATCAAGTCCATAACCGACGAGATATCGAAGACCTCTGGGTAGTGCAGTCGTACACTCATATTACACTCCTACCCAAGTTTTAGAAGACTTTGAAGTTGTTTCTCGAGCTCTGAAGTACAGCCATCAGGCCGAATCAACTTCTGAGAGATGGATACTTTCTATGTATATCTTTCTAATTTCGAGATGTAGCTCCACTGTGTATTGTTCGCGGCTATTCTTTATAGTTATTTGACATGGATCTACAATGTATTTGATTGGTAGCCATGGTTCTATTTTATCCCGAGCATGGGTATGCCCGCCTCGGTGAGACATTTAATATTTTTTGCAGATGGCACCTCCTGATTCCTGCTTTCTGGGCTCACTCATTCAGCATATCAGTACAGATTGGTAAAGAATTGGTAATGTATTTCGGCCATTAGATGCTCTTCTGACCTCACACATTAGGGGGAATCTGTTATAACCCTAAATTGCACCATACATGCTTACCTGGCATCAGGTCAACTCATACCCTTTCCTTGCCAAAGCCATGTTGAACAAACTCTTGAAAACCCTCTTAAATTAAGTAGCCCACGCCCTAACCCATTACTGGGAACGTTGCAATGCTAGCAGGCCTTCTACTGCACGCGTTGGAATGCTGACTGGCTCACTACAGCCCGTGTTTACCTAACAAAGCAAAAAAACAGGAAAGTTGTCGATGGGACCAAAAGCTTTGGGTCAGTTAACTGGAACTCCCAGCCATGCATGGATGAGAGTTCATCCAAAACCCTAGCTCCTTCTAGCCTATAAAAGAAGGGGTAGGGGTACTATTTGGAGGAGAAAAAGATAGCAAAGAAACTCTGCCCAATTGTCGAATCCATTTGTCCCAACCCTTTAGCATTTTCTTAAGCCTAAACAAAATTCAAGCAAAGCAGTTGGAGGACAAAGAAGAGGAGAAGCCCAGGATCAGGATAGAGGAACGGTGGCCGGTCTCTATCATTATTGTAAGTTGATTCATCTTGAGATTAATAAAGAATACTTTTCCCGTCCCAATGCAAGTGTGATATATATTTTATTTGATTTATGCTTTATCTCTAACCCTTAAGAAGAAGAATAGCATGCATGCGTAGTGTTTTGTCTTGATTGTAGGATTGTCTTTGGAAGGAGCAGTGAGAGAAAGCGGAGAAAGCGCAATGGAGGATCTACATCAAACGTCGATATAAAAAGGTTAGTGGATCTCTTCCATGCTTGTGTGTGAAAAAGGGGTTTTGAGTATTGGGGTGATAGGTTAAAAGTGTTTCTTGAAGGTCATGATCTGCGTACAAGTTCAGCCCTAGCTTGTTAGTCCATAGGGTATTATTTCCCAACAACACTTGAGCTAGGTTACAACACAATCCTTTACACAGTCTCTTACAATCACTTTCACTTAGCCTTAGAAGCCTCAGAGTATGCAAAAATTATTTACAACTATCACTTGCACTTAGCATAACATCACACACATAGTTCTTGTGTCTAGTGTCTTAGCACGTAGCATGGCACACACTTGCTTACATCACCTAGCTATCTATTTATACATTACAAGAGAGGCTTAAGCATGGGTAAACCCATGGGCCGACATCCCCATACCCATTACATAATTCCAAAACCCAAAAAGCCCTAAACAAGGGGCCGAGATCCCATGATCTCCACTTTGACTTGTGCTCCACCTTTGACAACCTATCGAAGTCACAAAATAGGACAAACCTAACCAAGGATCTCCAAAACTTGGCCAAGGGCCAACAAAAGTTCTTTAGGCCTTTACCAACTAGGGTCTCTCATCGCCATGTGGCCTCCACATAGCTCCCTATCATTTAGCATGCCACCTCAACATAGCATACAAAGACCTTCCCAACCCGAGGTTGAGGCTTGTCTAGCTCTTATAGGCTTATTAATTTAATTAAACATTACCAATTTGTTCTTTCATTAATCATATTATAATATAATTCTATTGAATTATATTATAATATAACTAAAGACTTCAAAGGAGTACTTAGGAGTATTAATTTCGATAAGCTCCTAAGTATTTGGACTTCATAGAAAGTTCCTTCTCATGCTCGTATAAATATAACCCAACACTCCCGAATGTAAAATCTATGGAGAGGGTCCCACTTATTTAATTAATTATATTTAAATTATTCCTATAGCTTGCAGGAGTGAGAAAGTAAATATGGGCCTTCAGCCCTTTCGAATTATCTAATATAGCACTCCAAACCTCCGAAGTTCCAAAGCCCCGGACTCCTGAAGGGTCCATACTTACAAGTGGTTGCATGTTAAATGCAGTGGCAAGGAAAGGTAGGTCTAGGCCTTCGGCCGATTAACCCCAACATTCCAACATCCCAAGTTTCCCTAAGTCTCGAACTCCCAGTGCCCCGGGTATTCCACCATCTATTAGGACAAGCAAGCATGTGTCAACAGTTTGAAACGCGACAAAGGACAAAGATGAAATGTGGCCCTATCAATGGGAGAAACGTGTCACATTCCAATTGGCACATAAGGTCTATAAAAACCATGAATCAAGGTGACACATGACATGTTGAACATGGGTCCACGTCACCCTAGGTGTCGTCAGTGTGTCACATCACTCCAGACTGATAGCCTCCAGCAGCCTCCAGCCTCTCTTACCTACGAAATTGTGCAAAGCTCTGAAGTCCAAAATCCCTCCAACAAACTCCCAATACACTTTTATCCCACGACCGAGATAGGTCCACGTAGATCCATAGATCTATGACCTTTGTTACTTCGTGACTTCGACGTTCGAGGGTTTGGCTGTTTATTTTCCTTTTTAATCCCAGAGTGGTCAGCGCTAGACTTACCATTGTCCAGATACAATGATCAAGAAATATCTAGAAGCATCCTTGGATTGACGGTCTTCATCGCTTTGCGACTTCGGGATTCGTGGGTTTCACTATTTAGTTTCCTTTTTCTCCCAGAGTTGATCAACGCCGAATGACCATGATGTCAATCCAACGGTCATGGGAGATCATGAATATACTTAGATATACAGTTTTCATTACTTTGTGACTGAGAAGTTGGTCATGGTTTAACGATGGAATAGATCCCATGGTCACAATTAAGGAAACCTTCAGATGTCGATCAACCTCTCTGGTAACCATACCACTAGTTTTCCTTCGGTTGGTTTTTCATGTGGAAAACTTATAACATCCTAGAGCTCCGGACTCTTGGAGTCTCAAAGCCAGGATAGTTTAGCTCATTTCGAACCTAGCGAAGGGTTTCAAGTTCATGTTGCTAAGCATAGGAAAACATAAACCATTCAAATGCAGGTGTTCACAGAAGAATAATATGCACTACTAATATTAATCATGGAATAAAAATTTTAGTCATAGACAGAGACATCCAACCACTCATTTCAATTCTAGTACACATGGTATATGAAATACTTATCTGTTACATTTGATCACTAAACAACTGGCTGTGGGTGTTCTCCTTTCCACTCAACTGTAGGGTCAGAGGCATTCATTCTTAGTGCTCTAGCCATCCCCATGCCAAGCCATGATATCACTAGGGAAATTTTGCAATTTCTCAAAGATCCTTTCTCTTTCACAACCTCTACGAGGTTTATCAGATGCTCCCTCAGCATTAACCTCACGACCTTCTGCTCAGGTCACGTTTTCTGTAAACTCTCAAAGATCGTTTCTCTTGTTCTCTCATTTTAACCAGAACAACGTAATCTTTGATTTCTTCTTCATAACCCCAGAACCTCACGCATTCTCCTCTTTTATTTGGACATATCTAGGTCACACACCCCCATGTGGGCATGGTATCCTTCTTGTTATCTTTCATGTGTATTCTTGCACACCTTTTTCCTCCCAAGGAAGGTTCTGGACATGTCCTCTTCCTTATGTCAGAAGGAAATCACATCAATCTGGGCATGTAAGAAACTGCACTATGTGGTACTTCAAGCTGACATTTTTCTATGTCCTCAACAAGACCCTCCATTTTCCATTCATAGAGGTAGTTGATTGTTCAACCACTAGTCCTTTTCTCATTAACTGATTTTTCCTTAGGATCAGGGTGAAGCTTATTATTTCAACAAAGAGAATTTGAGTTCATTTTGACATAATGAACCCTCTCTATAGTTTCATTACTCTTTCCTCTTGTGATATCATGTCCAGTACTTCAAGTTTTCACCCCCATAGTCAGTTATTGGCAATCTAAACAGTAATATATTTACATTGTTCACATGCCATAGCATGGTGATAATAATTAATGATTAATTACAAGCTGGGGGAAACAAGGTTATTACATTCACCTTCTCAATATGAACTGAGTACTTTGATGTAATTTCCACTCTATTTCTTTGCCATGGCTTCAAGCTCTCTGAATTTTTCAAGTATCTAATTTTTTCTTAACAAAATATGCAAAACATTTCCTGCTAAAGTAATTTATGAATGTTACAAAATAAAAAATTCCTTCTATTCACTAGGTTTACATATGACCAAGAAGGTCTGTATGCACTAGCTCAAGGTGTGTTTGTTTTTCTCTGTAGAAAGAAACTCTAAATATATCCCTTTAATGTTTGACTAACATACAACTCTCACAAGAGTTGTGTTGTGCATTTTTTGTCATTTGTAGTTGTAGTATGAGTCTCTTACTCAGTGGTTTGTTCAAGATTGTACACGTGGGGCCTTTAAATATGGCATCATAACCATGTTTACTCAGTTGGCCTACATTCATCAAATTATGTTTAAGACCAGGTACATAATAAACATCACACACATCCTTCTTTTCATCTTGCTTGGTCAACATAGAAACTATTCCTTTACTTAAAGCTTTTAGTTGACAATCATMTCCCAATTTAATTTATTTAATTTTAGATGTGATAGAGCTATATAAAGTTGAAAATAAGTATTTGTTACGTGACATATGATTGTTGCATCCACTATCCAACAACTAGAGATCTTTTTGTTGGTTTCTTCTATGATCTGGTATRAAAAAAATGATTTATTTGTCCCTTCATCAATGTTGATGACATTTTATCTAACCTTATTAAAACTTGCTTGCTTCTTTTTGCATTCACTTTCGTAGTGACCAAACTTATTTCAATAAAAGAATTGGATCTTTGACTTATCAATCCACTTTGACTCATTAAATTTTCTCCTTCTCCACCTTTGGTTATAAGAATATTCTTGTTACTATTCAAACTATTTCGAGGCTGACCTTTCTCTCATTTGAGAATGATCTATGCCTCGCTTGCCTCTACTTATTTTTCCTTGACCTCCTCCTCGACTAATGGAGGATTGAGTCTGAAGTGCAATTTCCAAAGATTCATTACTTTGAGTGATTCTAGTTTCATGTGATAACAGAGGCCCCATGAGTTCATCTACAAATAATTGAGATAGAGTTTTGGATTATTATATGGCAACGGCCGTATTAAACTTAACAGGAAGGATTTTGAGTACCTTCTCGACCACCTTATGATCTTGAATGTCTTCTCCATATGCACAAAGTTGATTGACAATGCGCATGAACTACATCATAAAATGATCCACAGAGTCTAATTCTTTCATCTCGAGGGTTCCAAAATTTCTTCTTAAAGTCTAAAGCTTGAATGTTTCACCCTCTCTATACCCTGATAAGAAGTTTTGAGGATATCCTACACTTGTTTGGCATTATTGGCTATGCCAATTTTTGAATATATTCTATCTCCAAGCCCTTGCTATATAAAATACAGTTCTCGAGAACCTCTTCTTTTGTTCTCGGTAAGTATTTGTTGACGTGCATTTGTCATGGCAGATAAATAAGTAGGATCTCGCTCATTTAAACCCAAGGAAACCACTTCCCAATAATCTTGAGATTTGTGAAGGCAACCACTTCCCAACAATCTTGAGATTTGTGAAGTGCTAGCATATTAATGAACCACATTTCATAGTTTTTTCCTATTAAAATAGGAGGTTGAGGGTTTCCCATAGTAGCCATTAATGTAACAACCCAACATTATTAATTATTGATTATAATCTATTTATGGTAAGTTAGATTAATTATTTAAAGAATTAAATTGAATATTTTTATTATTTTATTATTTAATGGTAAGTGAGAGAATTAATGGGGGGATAAGGCACTTGGGAAATGAATGAGGGAGGGAGATTCAAAAGAAGGGGATAAGGAAGAGTGGAGAGGACTTGGAAAGGGGTCTTCTTTTGTTAAGAAATTTTTGGGAGGAGGGAGGAAAAATGAGGAGACTGCAAAGCAAAAAAAATCCTTTGGGGGATTTTTACTAGGGCACTGTTGTTGCTGGGATTTTGGGCTAGAGGGCTAGGAAATCTGATTTCATGAAGCTAGGGAGCCATAGAGGCTTTGTTCCTAGCTCGCTAGGAAGAAACAATTTCAGGAAGTTTCAGCTTTTGGTAGCAGACCGTTTCAACAACTCAAAGGTCAACATCTTGAAGAGGTATTTCACTAATTTTATGTGTTGTTGTTAATTAAATTATAAATGTTTAGTCGTTGTAATCTGTGAAAAAAATGAGAATTTAATTGCTAGAAATTATTGAGCTGGGTTTTACAAATGGTATCAAAACTCCGTTTCAAAACTGAAATCTAGGGCTTACCCACTCTATTATTGGTTGGTCTTTACAAATGGTATCAGATCTAGGGCTTACCCACTCTACTATGGCTTACCCACTCTACTATGGCTTGAAAGCTATGGCCTGGCCTGAAATTTATAAATTTATGGTCTAAATAGTATCAGAGACCTGTGTCAAAACTGAAACCTAGGGCTCACCCACTCTACTATGGCCTCAAAAATATGGCCTGAAAGGGGTGATGCCTTTTGTGAACTTAAAACCATGGCTAAACCCTAATGAGAATAAATTTAGAAACCTTAGTTAAACCCTAGCAAGCATAAACATCAGAAATTAGAAGTAGCATACTTGCAAGCAAAGGTAAAGGATTCAATGGCCTGAGGACTTCCTCAGTAAATTCTCTCACTTGGAGCGGCAAGGAGTTGTTTTCTTTCCTCCGTCGCCTTTCTTCGATATCTTCTGGATCAACGACATTTGATTATGTTAGTTGCTTCTGCCAAACGGCCATGCCCTCGATTGAAACCTTGTCGGCATACCCAGTGCAAATAAACTGGAGGAAAGGACCTCCTCCTTTAGCAACAGAGACCGTTAAATTCACTTGGATTCCACCGGAGGCAGTATCACTGCCATTGCCTTCTTCATCGGGTTACCGTCACCAACGTTCCCAAACAGAACTTCAACCTTTATCTCCTCGTTGTGCTTACGTTGGTGACTTTACCGTCACCAACGTTCCCAAACAGAACTTCAACCTTTACCTAGGCATTCCTCTAACAGGAGCACCAACAAAGTCCATCTCCCAGGGCAGCCTCCTCCTCTCCATCTCGAACACGCTGAACAACTGGACCTTGAGAACGCTAAATATTGCGGCCAGGTTGGTTTTGCTTAAATCGGTCCTACAAACCCTTCCCACTTACCTCTTCACAGCCCTAGCAGCTCCCAAGCAAATCATCAAAGCTATAAGGAACCTTCAACAAAACTTCCTCTGGCAAGGCCTTCAACCCAACAAGAAGTGGGCACTGGTAGGCTGGGATAAGATTTGCGCACCAAAAATCACAGGAGACCTAGGACTCCAAGATCCAGGAAAGCTCAATCAGATAATGGGAGCCAAAATGTGGTGGAGATGGCTGAAAACGCCAGATGCCCTATGGATGCAAATCTGGAAGAAAAAATACGCTCCCTCCATGCAGGCTGACCAACTGATCAGGCATAATGTCTGAATAGAGGGATCTAACATTTGGAACACAGCCTGGCAGAACAGAGACCTAGTTCAAAAGCATGCTTTCTAGGAGATATGAAATGGACAAAGTGTCATGTTTTGGCAAGACTCATGGCAGCAACTCAAACCTCTAAATGACCTGGAAGAACTAAGGCCCCTCCAACAAGCTCTCAATCAAGACATTCCCCTAAAGGTGAAAGATCTCTGGAAACCTGAAGAGCAGAGACTGCAGTGGCGAAAGTGGAAAACTTCTAGCCAGGAATTAAGGGTTCTAGAGAACTTAAATATGCAAGCTTGGAAACACTACACAAGTCATCGGAAAATCCCCAACAGAGAAGGCCCGAATATCCTTAGATGGGGGCACTCCACAACTAGCAACTTTTCAGTCAAAGAGGCCTACTACCTACAAGGTAACTACCAAAATCAGGAAAAGGAAAACATTTGGAACAAGGTTTGGAACAAGGCACTTTGGCCCAAGGTATCCGCCTTCCTCTGGTTGATCGTACATAACAGAATTCTAACCTGGGATAACCTTAGATGAAGAGGCTTGATTGGACCCTCAATATGCATCTTATGCCAATAGCAAGAAGAAACCAAAGAACATCTTTTCAACGACTGTCATCACAACCAGTCGATATGGGACCAAGGAGCTCAAATAATGCGCAGATCCAATCAAAACAAATGCAGCATCGGAGGCACGATTGAAAACTGGGACTCGATCACTTACAACAACCCTTTATTGAACTATATTTGGAAACTCCTCCCAAGCTTTATTCTCTAGCAAAATTTGGAAGGAACGAAACAAAAGAATCTTCCACTCCAAGGACTCCACACTAGAACTAACTTGGGAAAAAATTGCCACACTTATCAAGGAAACAGTTAGAAGAAAAACTTGGAAACTAGAGGACCTGAAATGTAACCCGGAAGAACACTGCATTCTCCAAAACTGGCAACTCATCTTGATCAACAAGCTAGCGATCAGAGCACCCAAATGCCAAAACAACAGTCCAATCACTTGGACCCCTCCTCCTACAGGTTTCATAAAGATCAACTTTGATGGGGCTTCCAAAGGAAACCCAGGACCAGCTGGCTATGGAGCTATACTCAGAAACTCCAGAGGAGAAATCCTCGTCCTGGAAGCAAGATATCTGGGAGAGACAACAAACAATGCAGCGTAGTTAATTGGCCTACTACAAGTTCATTGAGTAGCAATCGCTCAACACAGCCGCAAGATCATCTTGGAGGGGGACTCAAAAATCGTCATTCAGCTAAGCACCAAAATCCTCCAAGGGGAAAACCCGCAGAAAATCTCACCCAGCTGGCGACTCTTTGGGCTGCTAGAGGAATTCAAGGGCCTCCTAAGGGCCAACCTTAGCATCAACCCTTCTCACGTAAAGAGATAGGCAAACAGGGTAGCAGATTGCTTGGCAAATGAAGGGGTATTACGGGAGACAGAACAGATCCACTGGGAAGCACACAGCTCTGAAGATTCAAACATCTCAGAGCGGTGTCAAGCTCTTGCCAACAGGGATCTCCAACCCCCGGATGGGGTGCCACGTGGAGAGGGAAGAACACATGGAGCAACGCCAAGTGAGGCCATTAATGGTGGCCACTAGCTCCCATCTCCTCGCAATTTATGATGGGAACAAACCTAGGCAGCCTTTACCATATGACGAGGCCTCTCACTCGCGCGAGGAGAATGGTCGACCAGAGCATTAATATCACAGCCTTAATGGCTATAGTTATCATTCTCGCCCTTATCAACAGCCTTGGAGGCTTTGGGATGAACCAGGAGGTTACAGAGCTGAAGGATGAACCTTCAAGGTGCAGGAACAGAGACAACCTCACAGTGGGCATTCCGACAATAGTTCTATTTTTAAGCATGCCAAGAGCAAGGGGAAAGCCTCGTAGAGGTGTAGCGTGGTATGCAGCTGACTCGCAAAGGAAAAGGCAGAAGAAATTTGAGAGAGCACCGAATCTAGATAAGAGAAGGAGACCCAGGAAGTCCAGAAGAACTGGAACGCCTCCCATGGCTTATGTCGAGGAGATTCCTCTAGAGGAATCCATCCAGAATTACTCAGAGAGCCTCCTCTTCACAATTCCGGACAATTGGGATCCCCCCGCTTGTTTCGGAATGGATGCCATGACTCCTGTTCCAAGAGCTGTACACTATCTCAAGGGAACTCCAGCCGAGGAATTCACACCTTGCTTTGTAGAGGAAGAGATACAGGAAGGCATAAAAGGAAACATCCGCATCACAATTGGTGAACCTCCTGAGGAAATGAAGCAGCAGAGTAGGCAGTGAGAGCACTAGGAGGAGTTCAACGCACGGATGGAAGCTCCCCTCTCCTCAATTCTGTAGAACTCGCAGGACCAACCACCACTTCTTCACCCGGAGCACCTGAAATTAATCTTCGATGTACGCAACATGGTGGACGACCAAATTTTCAGAGCCATCTTCATTTATCAACACCTGGATATGTTTTATGCCGCCTGCTCCAGTGCCACCCCAAGGCGCCAATGCCCCACCTGCGTGCAGGTCTACGCCATTCCAGTCAGACACGTCTAGGATAAAGATGACCACGAGGACACCGGCTAAGAGGTTTTCCTGTTTGTTTAATGTTAGAAACTCTTTTCTTTTGATGCAAACCAGAGTTGTAGCTCATTTAGCTTATAGCAATGATAGCGGTAGTATAATAAAGAACAGACTAATACTAAGGGTGGCCATGCATCCTGGTTTCCTTCGAGCAAGATGGCAGACTAACACTTTAAGTTTGGAAGCTAGCATGGAATGGACCTTTGGAATTTTGCAATATTAATATAACAGGACCTACCTTTTTTACTTTAATATATATATATATATATATATAGAGTTTTAAAAAAATAATATATATATATATATATATATATATATATATATATATATATAAATTAAAATATATGGTTTAAAAATAAATAAATTATATACATATTATATAATAACAATTTACAAATTAATTAATAAATTTTAAAATNTAAAAATAAATAAATTATATACATATTAGATAATAACAATTTACAAATTAATTAATAAATTTTAAAATATAAACTAAGCCATAAAATTTGATTAATTATAGATATTCCATACAAGCCATGATAATAAGACGTAAATGAAAATCCTCAAATAATTACCCATATGGGTACCCAAGTCCATTTTGTATTTTTTAAAAATTAATTTAATACAATCATTAATATGAAAATGTATCTCTATTTCAATCACGTTTCCTTTCAATTTTTAAAACTAATTCAATATGAAAAGAAGATGGTTATAGAAAGACATTGTGAGTGAAAATTGTTATCATGTTATTTTTGTTTCAAAGATGTTCTTGTAAAACTTAGTGTTACTATTGTTTGACAACCATTTATTAAGATTATCTAGATAAATGGTTGAAAACTGAATAATCAACAACATCAACTAATGTCATACACATACTCATAAGAATAATGAACCTTCCTTGTAATCCAACCCAACATTAAAGAAATATATTATATTACACCTTCCTTCTTGATCATCCTTTAATGAAGGAAGCATATAATAGTCCATCTTCCTTATTGGTCATAATCGGAAATATATATATATATAATTAAAAAAAAAAAGGAAAAAAAGGGTAAATTAATTAAGTAAGTAAACTATAGTAGTCACCTGAATTGACGTCAAAATGTATAAGAACCTTAAGGGTTATAAGGGGAAAGGGTTGACGCACATTATTGATGTGAATAAGAGTAATGGGTGAGTAACTGCAATGCTGACATAGCTGACATAATCACATATTTGTTAGGATGACTGTACAAAGTTATAGAGCTTAGAGGCTTATGACCGCAACCCTTAGTCGCTTACCTTATGGGAGTAATGTTTGTTTACAAACAAATATAAAGAAAGTTACTTCTAACCCTATGTTTGCAAGTATAAGTTTAAGTAAAAGTTGAATGCCTTAAACCCTTTTCTAATAAGAAATTGGTTGAACCCAGATTCAGTTATTCAAGATGGTTAGAACTCAGGGAAATCAAGGTCGGGGGAATCAACGCAGGGACCACCGATATGGGTGCTACCACCACCATCGCCTGAATTAGCTCTCATTTTGCGCTCCTTAGAGGCTATTAATGAGACATTAAAGGGACGTCAATCAACATATGTCGAAGTGGAACCCCCACCATCTGGAGTGGGTAACCCTAAAGCATCGAGGGACTCAAAGGGAGGGCCTCCACTAGGGGACATCACCAGAGAACTACAGAAGATCAAAGTCCCATAGTTTGCAGGAGGACATGCAAGTGAATAGGCTGAGGCATGGTTAGAAGGAATGTTGAGATGTTTTTCGTTGAGAGACTATGCTTCCACGTCAAAAGTGAAGATAGTGATCTTTCAGTTGAGGGACAATGCCTTGAACTTGTGGGGATATCTAGAGAGACAGTTGCACCTTACCCCAGACACTATCTCGTGGGAGATTTTTGAGGAGAGGTTCTGGAGGAAATATTTTCCTGCTTACTATGAGGAATAACAGGTAGGTGCATTTCATTCCCTAATTCAGGGAAACAGGACTGTGGAAAAGTATGATATCAAGTTCATGGAGTTAGTAAAATGTGTCCCGTACATGGATACTAATCAACGATAAGAAAAGCGTTTTTTGTATGGGTTAAACCCTAAGATAAGGGTCATGGTGCGAATGTGGAAACCATCGTCAGTAGCTGAAGCAGTTGAAAATGATCGTTATGCAGATGAGCATATGATCTTAAACAAAGGTATGAGATCAACCATTTCACAACATCCTAGATTCGTGGGGAAGGCCCCTAAGAATTTCTCTAAGGGAGGAATCTCTAGGCCACCTCCTTATGGAAATAGAGTTTCACCTAGAGCAGTGACAACAAGTATTTCAATGGTAGCGAGTGCAACATCCCACTCATTGCCAATGACGCACACAGGTCCACGACCTTCTCAGGGAGAAACAAGTAGGGGTAGGGACTCCATGGGAAGGAACTCATTTCAGAGGCCTTCCTAGGGAAGCAAGCATTGTCCACCCCGTGTTACTTGTTGGGGGTGCGGAGGATGTCATTACCARCATGACTTTCCAAAGTACAATAAAGCTTTGTGCATAGATAAGGAAAGGCCTTGATGGAAAGAGCGAGTAGTAGCTGCTAGATTTATCCAGCGGTTAATAACCGCCAGGAAGAGCATCAATCCACTATGGTGGAGTCATCAAGTATGCTAMATCATGCCAATMTTAAAATTATATTTGATTCTAGTGCTACAGATGGTTTCATTTCACCTTGTACATTAGAAAAGTATGGGTTGGAATCCTACAAGCACAATGACTTTAAACAATTTGAGATGGCTTCGGGGGAAAGACAAGTGATAGGACCTAGCGTTGATAATTGTCTAGTAGATCTGGGAGTGTGTACTACTAGGCTAAAGGTGTATTTCACTACTCTAGGGATGTATGACCTAATCATTGGAATGGACTAGTTAGAATCCTATCGAGCTATGGTAGATTGTTTCGCGAAAAGGGTTCTTTGTGTTGATGATGAAGGAAGGTCAGTAGAGATCCATGGTATACAGAGGAAGGTATCTCTATGATTTATCTCGAAAATGAAGGTTAAATTTTGCATGAGGCATGGTTATCGATTATATGTAGCAGAAGCAGTAAATCAAGGGAAATAACCCTCCATGGATCAATATTCACTATTGTCAGAGTTTAAGGATGTTTTTTTCGAAAGAGTTTCCAGTGTTACCGCCAGAGAGGGACCTTGATTTTATCATTGAGCTAAAACCTAGTGCAGAGCCAATTTCCAACAAACCTTATAGGATGACAACAACAAAACTTTGTGAGTTGCAGATGCAGTTGAAGGAACTATTTCACTTAGAGCTAATAGGGAATAATGTCTCACCTTGGGGTGCACCAATAATTTTTTTCAAGAAGAAGGATGGTTACTTATGACTTTGTATATGCTATAGGGACTTGAACCGTGCTACAATGAAAAATAGGTACCCAATGCCACAGATAAATGATATCTTTGATCAGATGAAAGGAGCAACAATTTTCTCAAAAAATGATCTTCAGTCAGGGTATCACCAGTTAAGGATTAAGGAAGGCGATATTCTTAAAAATTCCTTTCGAACTCAGTTTGAGAATTACAAGTTCATTGTAGTACTTTTTGGTTTTACCAATGCACAAACAATATTCATGAGCCTCATGAATGGTGTATTACGAAAGTAATTAGACCGATTTATACAGGTCTTTATGGATAATATCCTCATCTATTCCAAGAATCAAAGAGAACATGAGGAACACTTGAGAGCGGTGTTGTCATGCCTTAGAGAGAAAAAATTGTATGGCAAGTTCTCAAAGTGTTCTTTCTTTCAAAAAGAGATTCAATATTTAGGTCATATCATTTATTGTGAAGGAATCTTCGTGGACCCGAAAAAGGTGAATGCTATTATGGAATGGGCCAGTGACGAAAAATTATCATGAGGTGAGAAGCTTCACGGGGTTAGCTATTTATTATCAGAGTTTTGTGGAAGGGTTCTCTAAGATAGCGAAACCTATTAGTACATTGCAGCGCAAGGGGGTCAGGTATGAATGGACAAAGGAATGCAATATTGCATTCATCGAGTTTAAGAGGTTACTAACCAATGCACCAATTCCTTTGAGTGTCGGATATGGAAAAAGACTTCATAATCTGCATGGATGCCTCGAAGCAAGGATTGGGGGTTGTACTAATGTAGGATGGGGGAGTGATAGCATATGTGTCAAGAACGTTGAAGCAACATGAGGAGATTTACGCTACTCATGATTTAGAGTTGGCAGTTGTAATGTTAGCTTTGAATCTTTGGAGGCATTATCTAGTGAGGCGAAGCTTTGAGCTCAAAATGAACCATGAAAACTTAAAGCATCGCTTCACTCAAAGGGATCTCAATGTCACGCAGAGGTGATGGAGTGAGTTTATGAGTGATTTTTTAGAATTTTGTACATCAAGGGAAAGGAGAATGTGGTCGTGGATTCCCTAAGAAGGATACCACATGTCTTCTCCTTGGTTCCCTTAAAGGTTAATCTGAGGGAGTGAGTGTTGGGAAACTCCTTGGAGATAGTTGGTATTTAAAGGTTACTTCAACCCTACAGAGTGGAGGCAGTTAAAACCCAAGAATGAAGGATATATCCTTGAAGTTGATGGATTGTTATGATATCAAGGAAGGATGTACATCCCCGAGGGTGGGGATATTTGAATCATCATACTCAAGGAATCCCATAGAACACTTTACCCTAGGTATCCGGGTGTGAAGAAAATGTACGCGGACATGAAAACGTTTTTCTTCTAGTTAGGAATGATGTGTGATGTAGTCCATTTCATCACCAAGTTCCTTGAGTGTCTGGAAGTGAAGGATAATCATCACCACCTGACATGTCTCCTACAACCACATGATGTTCCTATGTCGGGAAACCATTTCTATGGATTTCGGTGTGGGATTTCCAGTCACATCAGTAAGGCATAATGTTGTTCTCGTTATAGTTGATAAATTGACCAAGAGTGCTCATTTTATTCTAGTTAGAGACACTTATGATGTCATTTTAGATAGGGACTCTCAGTTTACCTCTAGGTTTTGGACAAGTTTGCAGTCAGTGTTGGGGACTCAGTTGAACTTGAGGACAACATATCATCCTGAAACAGATGTGAAAACTGAAAGAGTAAATCGGGTAATGGAAGACATGCTTAGGATGTATGCTATGGATAATCAAATCCATTGGGAGAAGCACCTACCTTTGGTAGAGTTCTCCTACAATAAAAATTTTCAAAACTAAATCAAAATGTCACCCTATGAAGCTCTATATGGAAGGCCATGTAGGACAATGTTGAGTTGGGAAAGGTTAGAAGACTGAGTTACATTCGAGCCAGAATTGATTTAAGAGATGGAGGAATAAGTGATTCATATTAGGCAATGACTAAAGGAATCACATGATAAACATAAAAGTTATGCTGATGCACATAGGACTGACCAAAGTTATAAAGTGGGAAATCAAGTTTTCATTCATATCAGGCATAATAAGAGTACCATTCGGTTTGGAAAAGGGACAAAGTTGTTGCCTCAATTTAGAGGGTTGTTCAAAATACAAGAGAGAATTGGACCCCTTTCCCATCGCCTCGTACTGCCATCCCACTTGCATAAAAATCATAATGCTTTTCATGTATCTGTTATACGTCATTATGTTGTTGATGAATCTCACAAAATAAATTGGAGGGAATTGCAGGTATCGGGCATGTGACTCCTCATGGTCAAACTGTTATGCATATTGGACCATAGGCTCTGATAGGTCAAGAATCGTCTGGTAGACCAATTTAAGGTATAGTGGGACAAGTATAGCCCATAATATGATACTTGGGAGGATGCATAGACCTTACGATGAGATCATCCCTCACTTTTCTTACCACCTAGGGAATGTGTTTCATGAATGCTTGGTGTATGTAATGCCACCTTTTGACTTAGACAACTAGAATTACTTAAGGCCTAATCATATTTTATTTTCTATTAATTGTAAAACTATTAATGATACATTTTAAATTTTAGACGTCTGGACCTATGTGAATGTTAATTCTATGAATGTTTATTGTTATTTGAATTATGATAAATATTATGCAACCTATTTCTTGCTTGAAAATTTTGACATTTAAAGTTGTTGGTACACAGATACCGAATTGAGGATATGATTAAATGCATTTAGATGATAATAATGCATAGATATGTATGAGTTTGTGTTATAGACTAATTTGCAGGTAATGGGATATGAAATATCCAAAGGATAATGATAATAAATGGTCGATGTTGTGAATATCGACTGAGAAATAATGTGGTATGAATCTTTGTATGTGAAATTATGTTGGTTCAAATGCATTGCTATGATATGTGGACAAGTGCAGGTTTTCAGGTGATTAGACTTCCTGAAACTAAATATACGATGACAAAATCCCAACAACACAATGCCACTATATGGTCCATGGTAGAGTGTTGACCCTAGTTCTATTAGGAGGGGTGGAGATATTTTCCAGCGTGTATCCTCTGAAACCTGGAGTCATGGGAGGGCGGTGTTAGCTCACACTCCCCTACACATGTGCTGATGACTGCGAGTTTCTTGCTGGGGAAGCTTGGTCAAGAGAGTTGACACTTTCTCTTATGGGTTCTACCTGGAGTTAGGTCAATATAGTTGACGCTCCAAGATAGTGCAACAGAGGAAGGATAGGGATGAAAGATGGAAGTAGGTTAGGGAGGAGTGATGACTAGAAGTAGTTGAGAGTGTGGAGTTTTCACCTTATAGTAGAATTTCTTGATTCCTCTTGTTCATATATATATATATATATATATATATATATATATATATATATATATTTGCTTAACTGAACTACAATTATTTAAGTGAATATTGTTTGTGCTAAATTATTATAATTGGGGGATTTTGCAAATATTTTAAATGATTTACTATTCTTTATGAAATGAATGGCCTTGATGATTGGATTGAACGCATACAAAAATTGCATTAGTTGTGATAATTATTGTCATTAGCACATGTGTGAGTCTTGTATGTTCTAGCTATGCATGCATGCCTTGCACAAGTACACTTGTATGTTTAAGTGTTTTAAATTGATGATGTTACTTATTTAACCTGAATGTATGAATAATGCTTTATTTCCCTTATATTGTAAATTACTATAACTTTGGGACGAAGTTTCTTGAAGGGTGAGTGTATGTAACAACCCAACATTATTAATTAATGATTATAATTTATTTAGGGTAAGTTAGATTAATTATTTAAATAATTAAATTAAATCTTTTTATTATTTTATTATTTAATGGTAGGTGAGAGAATTAATGGAGGAATAAGGCATTTGGGAATTGAATGAGGGAGGGGGATTCTAGATAAGGAGATAAGGAAGAGGGGAGGGGACTTGGAAGGCGGTCTTCTTTTGTTAAGAAAATTCTGGAAGGAGGGAGAAAAAAGAAGGAGACTGGAAGGAAAACAAATTTCTTTGAGGAATTTTTACTAGGGCAGTGTTGTTGTTGGGATTTTGGGATCGGAGGTAAGGAAATATGATTTCCTGGAGAGAGGCTCTATTTCTAACTGGTTGTGAGGAAACAGTTTCAAACAGTTTCAGTTTTTGGTAGCAGAGCTTTACTATTATCGAATCACACACCTAAAAGTCCTTTCAAAAAACTTAATTGTTCGCATCCTTTACTTGGGCTTGCCCAAGAAAAAAAAGAGAGAAAGAAAAATTGTGTAGTGTCGTGTTTAGGTTGTGCCCTAGAAGGATGGAGACCTGCAACCACATAGCTTGGTCGCTCCTTTCTTTTTGCCAAAGACCTAGCAAAACCCCCCACTCTCTCATCCGCTGGTCTCTCCTTCACGTGGACTGAGTTTCAACTAGGTCTTCAGTGGCATGCTTTTCAAAACAAAGTGTATTCTTCAAAGTCTTAAACTACGGAGCATCTCTCTTGTTCTCCTCTATATTAATATAAGTAATACATATTCAGTTTTGACAAAGTCTTTTCCTCTATCTTTACTAACTAATGAATGCATAACTAACTTTCTATATTTTGACAATTCATAAGTTTCTCCAAGTACATCATTAAAAACCTAACTCTCTACAACTACATCATTAAATACTCAATGGTGGGAGTAATTATGACATTCCAACTGAAATACTGATTTTAATCATAATTTATTACTTATCATAATTTATCATCATTTCCTTATCTGTAAAGACGCACCTTAAGCTAATCATCTACATTGTAATTTAATTTAGGGACGATTTTCAGTCTATTCAGTCCCGCTAAAATTGTAGGGCCGAATATTTTGTGGCATCATGTG
>JASDQU010737009.1:559571-608872 GCA_032191745.1 Picea mariana | reverse complement strand
AACCAAGCAATATCTGAAACAAAAGCGACGGTACATTCATTGCTCTTGGACCAAAATTAGTGGGAATGTGAATATTCAATGAACTCATCTACGCAAAGTTGAACAGGTTGACATTAGATATTTATCGCTATGTATCCTTGTCAGATTCCCAGTACACGATGATGGTGATCGTCTATTTTAATACGTCATAACGCAAAAGCACAGGAGTTCTCGGGATCTTATTTGATCGAGGAAATCTTAGTCTGGAGCTTTTCAATTTTCGTGCATTGGAGTTGCTTTCCTTTGCGCACGAAAATGGAAAGGATTAATATTAGGATTTAGTTCGTATATATTTCTGTATTATATTTTAGTGGTTTATTAATCGGTTAAATTTCACTGTATGATGTGTTAATTTCACTATATGCTCGGTTGATTGATTATGCTTATAGTGGAGTAGGTTAATTCGGGAGTAATCTTTCCTCCGGTATGTTTTTAGTTTGTTTTTAAATTTTCAGTTAATTTAGAATTTTGATCGATTTTTCGAACATCTGGGTTGGTTTAAAATGGGGCAAAACTCTTGGATTAAGGTTTTGAAATGCATGGAACTTTGATCCATTTCAAACTCAGATTAGCCTTGAAAATCTCGCGGGATTCAGGCCCATTTTTTTGCCTAAAAAACACAACTCTAGAGGGAAGATTGGTCTCAAGTTTGCCTACTTCTGTTTTTTTTTTTGGCTTAGTCGAATTGTTTTATATTTTTGCTTTTTCCCTGGCTATATTTTCTGTTTAATTTTGTCGAAAAGAAATTGTTGGATCTGCATATTTGAGTGGTTAATTATATATAATCTTAGTGGTGTTCCAGGGGTTTTTGAGCACGTTGAATCCATTTTTAGATTCAGAAATACAATTTAAAGAATAGAAAATTGTGATTTTTTTACAGTAAAACCAAAAATAAGATAAAAATTTAAACAATCCTTTCTCTTTTAATCTTTTATACAGTTAAATACTTTTTTTTTAAACCTTGAAATACTTTTTTTTAAACCTTGAAAAATAAGATAGAAATTTAAACAATCCTTTTTCTTTTATTCTTTTATACAGTTAAGTACTTTTTTTTAAACCTTAAAATACTTTTTTTAAAACCTTGAAAAATAAGATAGAAAATTAAACGACCACTTTTTCTTTTAATCTTTACTTTTTTTTAACCTTTTATACTTGATAAGATTGATTCATCTCATTGGTCATGGCCAATAGAAAATATATAAATACATTTAAATTCAGAAACCTAGATTCATTTATTATCACTGTTTTAAATTAGTATAGTTTCATTTTAATTTGAGATTTACCATGTCTTTATAGAGATTAAATTTGAAAACTTTTTTTAAATTGAAAAAAATAAAATTTTTACACTTCTAGGATTTAAGATGGAACTATGCTAGTTGTACTCTAATAGAATTGTTTAAATAATTAGAAATGAGTTTGATAATATATTTCATTATATACTTTCCTTTAGTAATATGTTTTCATTTTATATTTACATCTAACAAATATATGATTATTATTCATTTTATTTTTCTTTTATTAACTAGTTTATCTCAGCATTTTGTTCTTCCTATTTCTTTTTATTTGCAACTTATTCCACCTTGTTTGATATCACTAAAGGTAATGCATTTCACATGCACCCTTATCATCTTATTGTTGATAATTTCAATAAATAATTATTTAAATAAAAGAAACTTGTTTATTTTGAAGTGTATTATAACTCAAATGAAGTCACTCAATTATTTTGTACTATATCATTAAAGTTAATGTTGTAGTGAAAAGTATTTTATTTATGGTAACAATGATTTTATATATATATATATATATATATATATATATATATATATATATTATTGAATATGTTAACCACCCTCATCATCATATATAATGTTGATACTCAAATATTTTCTTTATGAGATGAATTAAAATTCATTTTTATTATTAATATTTTTTAAATGTTAAGTGTGAATTTCATGTTGAGCATGGAACCAATTCCATTGAAATTCTTTTTTGTGATGAACTCTACATTTCTCTCACTCATAATGGAATGTAGAAAATACCTCTCTTTGTTATATATATATATATATATAACTTTTTCTATGTGTTGGCTGCATGTTAAACACAAACAATAAATTACACATTTATCTCATATTAGTTTATACTTCTTAATTCTATATTTAAATCTGAATGAAATATTCTTGACAAAATTCAGAAACAAATTCCCAATCACCTTCTTTGACTTAATTGAGGAGTATACTTTTTCCCTTGATTTCATACATCTTTTTGCATGGGTTTTTTCATGAGTGTTTAATAACAATATTTTTTTGGCTGGATTTCATAGTTCTTTCCCTTAAATTAAATTTAAGAATTTTTTAGTTTTGTTTCCATATATCTTTTCACTAAGTTAAATGAATTTCATGAATTTTTCTAGAGGGTTTAATGAATTTTGTATCTCTCCATAAAGATAGAGCAAATTCTAAAGAATTTTATAACCTATAATCTCAAAATTAAAGGAGATAAGCCATATCCCATTTTTCTCTTAGAGAAAAGTCTTTCCCCCATTGAGAGCATAGCTATGAAGATACCTAATGTATAAGAACTTCCTATAATTGCTTCAAAATCTGGTGGTTCTTGGCTAAGCTAGTGGGGAATCATGGAAGAGACCATTTTGTAGAAGTTTAAGGAGTAAATGTGGTGTGATAAAGAGTTAGAGGAAAAAAAAATTAAGGTATTATAAGGATGTAATCAACCCTAATCTAGAAGATCAAGATTATCTCTCTATTTTGACAAGTGTAAAGAAAAAATAAGCATTGCTAAGATAAGAACAAATTCTCACTAGCTCTATAGTGAAACTAGGAGTTGGTCTCTCTATTCCTAAAAAGCCATGGGACGAAAGAGTGTGTGGCCTTTGTGACACTAAAAAGGTTAAAGATGAAAAACACTTTCTTTTAAATTTTTCACATATTAGATCTCAATTTCAAAAGTCACACTACCAACCTTCCCAATCTTTTAAGTCGACAAAACTGTAAGAATTTTGGAAAGCTTCTCTTAATGCTTAACACTTTTCATACTGTTTGAGACTATAATAAAATAATTAATTATAACTGATAATTATAAATAAACAGTTATGTGTATCAATTTATATATATATATATATGAGAGACGCTTACATTTTTTTTTTAATGTGTATCAATTTATATATATAAGTATATAAGAGACGCTTACATTTTATTGAAAAAATTTAATGTAAACCTAAAATATGACGTAACTCCGACCTAGTGATATAGGACATTACTAACTCCGACCTAGTGATATAGGACATTACTATACAACTTGAGAATTAAATAGGAAAAATTTAATTATAACCCTAGAGAGTGGCAGATCGGAGAAATTTAATTAAAACCGGAAAAATGGCGTTGTAACTTGGAACTAGTGATTGAGGAGGCAGGCGTGAATCTCTCCAACATCAAATGCGAGCTGATTCAGAATTCCAATTGTGTCACTCTCACATAGATGAGATGTGTGGACTGTTCATACATATTCTCCTTTCTCTCGTATAGAAGAATGCCCCCTCCTTTCATTTTTATCGAAGAGTGTTTTTCTGAGCGAGTATGGGAAACATCTAACACATGGACTCGACAGACGTTGAAGAGGAGGCAGTTCCTGTCATCGATCTCGGTCCTTTGTTGGATCCCCGTGATCCTATGGCTGTTCCAGCCGCGGAATTAGAAGTAATTAGACAAATCGGCATGGCGTGCGAAGAATGGGGATTCTTCCAAGTCATAAACCATGGAATCCCAGTACACCTTATCGAACAAGTGTTGGATATTTCGCGTATGTTCTTCGAGTATCCTGCACAACAGAAGATGAAGGTCAGAGTCCAAGCACGGGGAGGCGATCAAGCTCTTTTATCTTCCGGTTACAATGCGTTTCCTCAGTGTGGATGGGATTCGTACGAGAGTCTATACTACCTCGCCGGACCGTCAGCGTTCAATGCTTTTCCTGAGGACTTGCCTGAATTTCGGTAAGACGATCAGTATTCTTGCATAGACTATCAGTTCAAACATTCTTTTTGTAATGGACACACAATTAAAGAATTGGAGATCATGGGGTACTATTGCAGATGGGTGGTAGAGAAGCTATTGGTGTTCCTGTATAAGACGGCGGAATTTATTGAGAGCCTCATTTCCCAAAGCCTCGGACTGTCAGCTAATTTTCTCGAGCAGTTCGATGGTAACAGAAACGGGCCCCTTAAATTACTCTGCTATTCGAGAGCGACGACTCCACAAGCGGAGATAGGAGCGCGGGAGCATCAGGACAGCAGCTGCATCACGCTGGTGGGGCAAGACGAAAGTGGAGGGTATCAAGTTCTCAAGGATGGCAATTGGGTCGACATCAAGCCTATCAAGGGCGCCCTCGTCATCAACATCGGGGATGTAATTCAGGTAATAGTGACTCTAGTTATATATACATATACCCTGCAATTTCTCGTTTAACAGTAATTAAAATATTTCATTATTGGATCTTAGGAATTCATTCATGGCCGTTCTGTTGTGGTGTACTCTATATAAATTAGGTATTGAGCAACAACAGATTCAAGAGTGCTGTGCATCGAGTTCTGAATAGTAAGGAGAGAAGGCGATGTTCGTTTGCGTATGGTAGCATTCCAAACCCGGATATGGTAGTGTCGCCTCTTCCTCAGTTTACAACAGACATCAACTACCCTGCTGCTTACACAGCATTCCTGTATGGAGATTATATGGCGAAGAGAATCCATAACAAAACCCACCCTCCTACTAATCCTGAAGACTTTGTTGACATCTCTATCTACGCCGTTTGATGGTTATTGGACGCAGCTAAACCTAGACCTTTAGATGTAATAATTATATAAACAATGATTATAGACGCTCTATAATTAGAATAATGATTGTCAAAGAGCGAGCCGAATGAATCAGTATCGAATTATCTGCATCATACCTTAAGACGCATATAATGGCAAAGAATTTTTAGTGTGTATTTAGTTATTTATGAAAAAAAGCATAAAATTTAGTGGCTGAATCGGCTTTCTACAGGATATTTTCGTCATGAAAGAATTACAGAGAAATTATCTCAAGGACTAAGTGAAAGAACGAAATTTTTTGAGTTGGATGTAGAGTAGCCTCTTTCTGTTACGATATAAATTATAATAGTTATAAATTGAATTGTTTTACCCTATCTCTATTTGTATAGCGATAAAGATCATGACCTTCGGATAGAAGATCCAAGCTGAGATTTAATTGCATGCTTCGTAGTGTCTTCTAGGAAAACATAGTGCGACATTCGTTAACGAAATTTCATAAATACTGCAGAAAACTTTGTGCGCATTCGTTCACAAAATTTCATGAACATTGCAGAAAACACAGTGCGGCATTCGTTAACAAAATTTCATATATACTGCGTTAAACTAGTGTATTTTCAAAAGTGCAAGAGTAACATTAAAAGTATAATGAAAAGATTAGTGGTCGATTTAAATCTATATAAGGTTATTTTGAAGCACAACTATCTGAACACACCAGTAGTACTGCTATGTTTAAGGATGACATGCTGTGTTTAAGGATGACATGAATAAACTAATGGGAGAAACTTCCTATGCTATGTTCAAATAGATTAATAAGATGACATGCTATGTTTAAAGATGACATGAATAAACTAATGGGAGAAACTTCCTATGCTATGTTCAAATAGATTAATGGCATAAAGTGTATTTTATAATGGTGTTGTCTTAATAATCACTCAAATTTGAATGGACACTTGGATTATACAAAATACATAAATAATCACTTAAATTTGAGAATTTAGTAATTTCTGATCTGATTTTGGGAAAATGTCCCCAAAATATATTGCCTCAAAAAAGTCATTTCATAGGACGTTTAAATTAAAAAACCCAGAAACAAAGACAATCAAAAAAGTTCACATAATTTGGTAAAAAATAAAATAAAATTTCATAAAATTTATGTTATTAATGGAATTTGAGTTATTTGTCTCCACTACAAAGTCTTAACTTTGGATAAAACAAGTTAATAATAATAATAATAATCTATTTTTAAAGTCACCTTCAAATTAGACATTAAATTTGTGTATGATACTCTCTTGTTTGTGGGACAAAAGATGACCTCTTAATTTAGACCTCAAAAAATAAACATATATTTTTAATTATTAAACCTACTAATTAAAATTGTTGCTATTTAAAAAAATACTATCAATATCAATATCAATATCAATATCAATATCAATATCAATATCAATATCAATAAAAATAAAAATAAAAATAATCCAAATCCAATTTAAAAATGCATTAAAAAAAAATTTGATATGATTTTAATGATTCCTATCAAAGAAATCGAAACTTAATTTTTGGCTTCTATGCTAAAGTGGTGATAAGTCGTGCATGGTGTAAATCCATACATCGAATTTTAATAAAACGAAATGTTTACATCATGATTAAGTGCATAATAATTATTAGGACTAAAGAGCAAGTTGATGAATCAAATAAATTTTAAATATTTAATATAAATCTATTTTAATTTACGATCTATTCACTATTATGAGATTAAAAATAATAAGATGTAAATTTGTGAGTATTTAAAAATTCTAGTTTTAATGGATTTAAATTAATATATATATATATATATATATATATATATATATTAATATTAATGTACACAAAATAATATAAGTATTACAAGTATATATAGTTGGAATCAGATCCAACTATCATCAAACATAGAGACAATAAATCTTCAACCAATTCTTAAACTGGACACACAACATTAATGGAAGCATTATTTCTAACACCTCCTTTTAATGATTATATTAAAATTACAATAGAAAAAACATAAATTACAAAACTGAACTTTGTCTTTGTCTAATCAGGTTTTCATCAACACTCGTACCCACTATGAAATCTCTCGGTTTACGCTCTTTATTCTCCACAACTTCGAGCTTCCCTTTCAACTTATTTAAGATAACAATGCTTGTAACCATTATTGACGAATCATTTGTGGAATTCCCGTGAATAGAAAATTTCGACAGTTATATAGAATAACGATCTAATTATTAGATATTTTCAACAATCAATCATACAATTGACCTTCTTTAAACACATCTACAACAATACACTCAAGCATAACCTATAACTAACAATATTGAAGCATAGAAGTACAACGAATCCACCAATATATAACAAACTATATGCATAACCAAACCGGTGATGAGTTCTAGTGGAACAAAAGTAAGTTAAGAACCCCAATTTAGATCATGATACACTGTCACTTAATTGGTTCTGCACATCTAAATACAGTTTTACATTAAAAAAATATATATATAACATACACAGATTCAAACACAACATTCCATTCATGCACCAACAGGTTTTCGAGCACCATACAGAGAAAAAAATCTACGCCAAAGTCCCATCTTCTGCTATAGCCATTTCGAATTCGAACCAGCAATATGATATCTGAATCTCACAATTTCCACAGCTTCGTGGCCTCTGGATTGAATGGAACAAATAAACAACTCGAAATAATGTCTTGAGAGCTGTCTTCTCTCCAATGCTGGCACTGTGTGGCAAGTCTGCACCTTGGCTCTTCAAATCTTGTCGAGAATTTAATTGTCCCGGAGATCGTAGCTCCGGATCATAAAAAAAAATTCATTGTTGCAGATGATCTGCGTGCAATTGACTTATGAGAATTTCACGACACTAATTGGGAACAATCAATCTGGTCGCACTTATGAACATAGGTATGGACACGACTTAAGCTCCCAATTAACTCAACTGTACACATAGGCGTGGATCTACACTTGGGATACGGTTGCAGGTCTCTCCACTGGTCGCTAAAACGAATTTAATACCACGCAGATAGTAAAATGCTCCCAATCCAACCCAATCACAATTTTTTTTTTTACGCTGGTATGTTGATATTGTGTAGGCCGCTAATGCAACCATAGCAGTGTGGCATGCCCTTTGCAAATAAGAGCAGCTCCTCTGCATAGCGACTCACTCCCACAGAAATGCACTTTCTCTCCAATCGTGACCAACAGAACACAGAAAATTTTACACTTAAACAAACACTCCATCAATCACTCTCCTACACTTTCTATGTAAAAGGGATCAATCCTCAGATCTCTTCCATCTTCCTGGCCATCCGGTGAGGGATTCAAGCCAGTAAACGCTGTGATACCAAGTTAAAATTTGTGAGAGCTGACATTCCACAAATTAAACACACAAAATAATATATGTATTATACTTATATATAGTTGGAATAAGATCCAACTATTTCCAAACATAAAGATAGTTGGTGAGAAAATATGTCAACAACCATCAATAAATCTTCAATCAATTTTTAAATTCAAGACACTACATACAACATTAATAACATTAATGAAAGTATTATCTCTAACATCTATGAATATCAAGGAACAATTTTTTCAGGGTGAAAAAAAATATTGACTATAAGACAACTCACCCTTAATGCTGGAGGCTAATAAAAAACTATAAAAAATACAAAACATATTTAACTAATGCTAGGTAAGCTTTAATTATGATAAAAAAAAGCTATAAAAAAATAAAAATAAAAACTTATTTATTTGATCATTGATACTTTTAGCATTAATTTTTTTCTTTGTTTTTAATTTTAAATAAAATATTGTATATACCAACAAAAACATTATACATATATCTATGTTATCAATGACCTTAAGGCACATTACCTAAGAACCCTACTTTTAGTGCTCATTTATTAAAAAAAAAAACAGTTTTTTTTTCCTTGAGAAAAGTTATGGAAAACTACAACATCGACGAAGATGAGAAAAAAGTATAAACCGAAGGAGAAAATTAATAGTGCAAGTGAGTGTGAGAAAAAAATATAAACCGAAGGAGAAAATGAATAGTGCAAGCGAGTGTTAAAATAAGTTACGTTTATGAAACCATTAAAAAAAAAATTTTATCACACATTTTGTGAAAGAATATAACATACTTATAAGTTTGGGAGAATTTATAAACTCATGTACGTGATCATCTCTAAATATTATTTTTATCACATATGTTGAAAGATTATAATATACTTTCAAGTTTGGGAGAATTTATAATAAGTTTATGAAATCATGAAAACATCATTTTTTTGACACATTTTGTGAAAGAATATAACATATTTTCAACTTTGGGAGAATTTATAAATTGATACATGCAATTATTTTTAGTGAGTGTAAATAAGTTTATGAAATTATGAAAATATCATTTTTTGGGGTACATTTTGTGAGAAAATATAACATATTTTTAATTTYGGRGAATTTATAAACTCATGCATGTGATCATCTCTACTGAATTGTCAATGATGATATCACATTGGACTCTTAGAGGTTAGAGCCTCAAGGTGAGATTGAAGAATTGAAGAATGGTGTTTAAAAATTGGAGACTCAAAAAAGTATTAAAAAGACATCACATTTCAAGTACATTATGGATACTTCTACGATAACTATCATTATGTTATGAATGTAAAAGTAATGATGAATTGAATATAAGGTTGGACATATGTAATATGTAATTTAAGTAAAACATGCTCATTAGTTTGTAAGTGTGGACATTGTGAATATAATAAAAGATTTTTAAATAGTTTGTAAGTATGGACATTGTGAATATAATAAAAGACTTTTAGATAGTTAGCAAGTGAAAAAGTTTAAGATATGAGGCTTTGAGTACAATTGAGGGAAAGAAATGCAGCTTATATGGTTAAGCGAATCCTTTAATCTAAATTATATAACATTTATCTATGCTCATAAATTATTCATCAACCTTGAGAAATAATTGTCCAAGAGAAATATATAAACTCTTTGTCAAAACATGTCTTACCTATGATTTTAGGTATGGAAGCTTCTTCCTCATTCATTTTTCTCTTGGTTTATTTTCCACTACTCCCATGCTACAATTCTGTTACTCCTATGCATTTTCAATGCTACTACCATAAACATTTGGAATCGATAACCAAAAACGTTGGTGAGTGATGAGGAAAGAATAAACAATTGCTCAAAGTTGGAAACTCTTGGTTCCTTGCACAATAGATTCTCTTGATTGCATTAGAGAACTAGAGGGAAAATTAAATTTTCCAAGGAACTTCATGATATAGAAGATGATTAATTTCATGTTGTCGTGTAGGTTAGCAGAAGAATGTGGCTACTTAAAATAGGATTGATGATTCTTAGAAGAACGCTAGTGTTAATTCGTTATCTAAGAGCTCTGGAATTGGGTTAAGAGAAAGAGATTAGAGCCAACAAATAGGAATTAGTCATTACAGTATCATATCCCTAGTTTGTGGTTTTCCTCCACAATATCTAGTGCCTATAATTTAGTGCAAAAAGAGTAAGAAATTTTATCACAGTGAGTAGATTGACCAAATTATGTACTCGCAATAATGACTCCTAATACCATTTTTTTTTTAAATTCCATCTATAAAAAGGCACTGCTATGGTTATAGTTAGCATTTTTCTTGTATGTAGTTGATTAAATGTTTATTCCATAAAATTGTTTGATACTCTTATCTAATTGTCATGGTGTTTCCATGACTTAGTGCTAAATTCGTTAGGACACTTACCAACTATTGATTAAATGTTTATCCCATAAAATTGTTTGATACTCTTATGTAATTGTCATGGCATTTCCATGAGATGAGTTTGTTGATGCTAAATTCGTTAGGAAACTTGCCAGCTATTATGTTCTCTTTCAAATGATATCACGGTCATATTCACCCATTTTCATACCAACTATTGTAGGAACGAGCGTTGATCCTAAAGGGTCGAAGAAAAATTCATATTGGAACCTTATATTTTTTTAATTAAATGACTCAATAGTCATGTAGTAATTATGATATAATTAAATCACTTACAAATAAATAATACATCAGCATATTTATTTTGAATAATTGAATACTCTAAACTGCTCATAGAGCACTGGTGGAACGAGTCCACAATTTCTCCTTTGCTAACACTTGAACTTACCCTAGTTCACGGCCTTAGGGTTTTCGTGACTACCCAAAAGTTTCGTTTGATCAATGAAAAGTTTAAGTACCATGGCTTGATTTACAAGCTCAAGATAACCCTCTTCTTATATTTCGTATTTGTCATATAAACGATGCTGAGAGCATCTATCCGTGAGAGCGCCGAGCTTATTACTGTCTTCAAACTTCCATGTCGAGTGGGAAGGTACCATTCAGTTAGTAAATGGTTCCGAGTTCAATACTCGGTTCTCGTGTTCTTTTTCCATAGATTTAGAGTTTGATTTTCTTGTTATTGAAAAGGGTTTGGCCGACAGTGTTACTGTTTATATTTTGTGTATTAAATTTATGACCATGCTGGGATTATTGCTTCCATACTCATACATACTCTTTCTCATTTAATGGGTGTAAACTCTTTTCATTCACCTCTATTTGGACTCTTTACATATTAAAAATTGTTCATAATATTTCATTCCTTAACTTGTTATGGTAGTTGCTTCCCTACCATATTGAAATTGTTTTGTGGTTATGAATTTTGTATCTCATATGTCATAAGGGTTTTGTCTTAGTCTAGGGTTAAAATTAAAAATACTACTTGTTTTGCTTGCTGTAAGATATGATATTCAGATATGATATTCATGATGCAGTTTCATATATTTATGAGTAAACTATTTTTAATGAAAAACATTCCTATGAAAAAATATATAAAACTATTTTCTAATGAGAAAATGCCTATAAAAGTATAATAAATACAAACAAATCTGCAATATTATACAAACAAGTCTGCAATATTTTCACTATGTATATGTATAAATTGTATTTTTATATTTTGAACCAATTATCAGTTTGAATTTCCAAATTTCATGTTTTGAACCATTAAGTCCATTTGAAAAAAATAAAAGAGAACAAGATATTTTTTTTTTTTCTCACTGCAATAATAATAAATACTTCAAAGTGATAAAAATCTACATATTCTTTTGTGTTTTTCTTGTATTTCTCATTAGTATATTTGTAAACCATATTATTTTCAAGTAGAAACATTCTAGTGCCATTTTAGTGTATACTGCTACCAATGGGTTAATAATAAAAGAACATAATATTTTTTTAGATATAAATAAATAAATACTATAAATTTCAAAACCATTTTTATTCTCTATTGTATCAAATTTTGTAGATTTTGCATTGATTTCCTACTGTAATGTTAATAAATCATAAACATAACATAAATAAATTGAAACAAACTTAGTAGAAAACAAACTTAGTAGAGAGCTAGTTCCTCCCAATGATAGACACGAACAACCAAAGTTAAATGTCCTTGTTACCCGAAGCCTAAATTATTATTATATAGGTACTGAAAATGTATAATCTTGTCTAAAATTTTTCATATTTTAGTTCTTTTCATAACAATCAAATTCATTTAACAAGTACTCAGGAATGTCCTACCTCATAACATACTTTATAATAATAATAATAATAATCTATTTTTAAGGTCACGATCAAGCCACACCAAATTGGTGTATGAGTCCCCTTGTTTGTGGGACAAGGGACCCCCCTCTTCCCAGCGATTTTACTGGTAAAGTCTACGGAGGTATACATACCCTACCCCCCTCTGGATTTGAACTTGTGACCTCTTAAGAGGAAACACATGTCTTTCAAGTTGGCCTCATCCATAACCCTAGGGAATCTTCTTGGCCTACTTTTGTGCTAGCTTGTTCCAACATATCCCACACCTTTGGGAGTAGGGTTCCACTTGTCCCATGGACAATAATTTGTTCTAGAGGTTCTTATATTTTTCACTCACCCATGGAATAATGATTAACTCTTTGTAACTAGATTCTCTAATCAGTTTGTTCATTTTCATAAAATATATTAAAAATAAAATTTACAAAAAAATTCATCCTCAATGTTCATGATGATATAGTTCCACATAAGTATTTTCCAATACTTTCATAACATAAACTAGCAAGAAATTAAATATTTAATTTTTTTTTAAATGAGGGACATTACATCCTCTCCCCTTTGAACTGAACACCATCCTCGGTGTTCCAATATGAGCATATTAACTCTGGAATAGAAATGGGTATGCCTTTCCCATGGCTTCCTCCTCTCAAGTAGCCTCCTCAGGACTAAAGTGCCTCCACTACTCTTTAACTTGAGCGATGGATCGATTTTGCAACATAACTTCCTTCATGTCAAGAATGCATAATGGTTCCACCTGAAACTCCCCTTCGTGTTCCACCTAAATCACATTCCAATTTACAACATTAGTTGTATCATGTACATATTTACTAATAATGAAACATGAAATACATTATAAAATTTAGATTTGGATGGAAGTCCAAGATGGTAGGCCACTAGCCCTACCCTAATGAGCACTTGAAATGGCCTGCAGTACTGTGGTGCCAATTTGGTACTTTTCCCCAATTTCAATGCACTATTTCTGGGTCTGACTTTAAGATAAACATGATTCCTATGTTAAATTATGCATGTGTTCTTTTCAAATCTGCAAATATCTTTTGTCTGTCTCATGCCATTTTCAAGTTTTATTTTTCTTTTTGTAGACTTATTTTCATTTCGTTTAAGATATCTGGGCCCAAGAAAATCCTGTCAACTAGACTGCCTCAGCTAATGGGTGTTCGACATTTCATATCGTAAATTACCTCAAAGGGACTCATTTTTAAAGAGGCTTGATAATTGTTATTGTATGCAAACTCAACCAAGTGGAGGTACTCTTCCCACTTCGTAGGATAATCCATCACATACATCTGCAACATATCCTCTAAAATTTGGTTAGTCCTTTCAGTATGATTGTTAGTTTGAGGATGATATGCGGTACTAAAGTTCAAATAAGTATCCAAAATGATGAAAAAATCCTTCCAAAAATTCAAGGTGAATTTTGTATCTCTATCCGAAATTATAGTCTTTGGTATACCATTCATCCTAATGATTTCTTTCATGAATATTCTTGCAATGTTTATTTCCTTATGAGTTGATTTCAATGGAATAAAGTGTGCATCCTTAGTAAGTTTATCCATTACTACCATAAGAGAATCATTATGTTTCTTAGTTTTAAAGAGTCCTGTAATAAAATCCCTATTGATTACTTCCCATTTCCACTCTGGAATGGGTATTGGCTACAATAATTCAGTCTGGTGATTTGATTTAACTTGCTAGAACTCAAGGCACCTAACAATAAATTCAACCAATTTAGTTTTCATTCCAGGCCAGAAATATTATTTTTTCAAAGTTGTTATAGTCTTTTGGTAGCCCGAGTGATCTGAATATGGTTTCTTATATACTTCAACCAATAATAAATTTTTCAATTCTTCACTATTTAGAATGTAAATTTCTCTCTTATACAATAATAATCCATCTTGATTATATTTTAATTTTTACTCTTCTTCTATAATAATTGTTTTCTACTATTGATTTTATTTTCTCTTTTAAATCAGTTTGCATATTATTGCTCTAAGCTACATTTAATTTTCTGGTGAGTGCATCTACTGTTTTATTCTGTTTTCCCTTAATGTGGTTTTTCCCAAAATCATATTCACTTAAGAAAGCTAAAAATATTTCCTATCTTGCATTCAATATTTGTTGATAGAAAAAGTATTTAAGACTAATATTATCTTTTTTCAACAAAAATATCCTACCCAACAAGTAGTGCCACCACATCTTTAAAGCATGCACAATAGTGGTTAATTCCAGATCATGTATTGCATAATTGTTTTCATGAGATTTTAGTTTACATGACTCATAACCAATCACATGATTATACTATAGCAACACTCCTCCCAATCCTTCTTTTGAGGCATCAATATAGACCACAAAATCTTTATGTGGGTTTTCTATCTTCAAGATAAGTGCCATTGTTAATAATTGTTTCAAGTTTTTAAAAGTCTCTTGACATTTTTTGTCCATTTAAATCTCGTTCCTTTCTTTTGTAAAGAAGTTATTAGATAGGAAAGTTTGGAGAACCCTTCTATAAATTTATGGTAATAACCTGTCATTCCCATAAAAGAATAGACATATAAAAAATCCTTTGGCACCAACCAATCTAGGACAAACTTGAGCTTTTCTAGGTCAATTGATATTTCTTCACCCAAAATTACATGTCCCAAATATTGTAGTTTAGCTTGATAAAATTCACACTTACTAAAATTTGCATAAAGTTGGTGCTCTTTAAGTGTCTACAAGAATATTCTCAAGTGTTCTTCATTTTCCACTTTATTATTTTAATAAACCAATATATCATCTATAAACACAATCATGAACTTGTCTAGATATTTTCTAAACACATTGTTCATCAAGAACATAAAAGTAGTAGGGGCCTTTATCAAACCAAAGGCGATCCATATTTATAAATGGAATGAAATGGAATACATGTTTATAGAAACTAAATACACAAATTGATTCAGGTGGATATCGGTGGCCACCCACCTCTTCCAACTGGCTCACATACAATTTTCATCTTGGCATTTTTTTTCTAGTTTTTCGGGTCCTAAACTTTCGTGGTCATTTTGAGTCCCTAAAAAACTTTTTTGGGCCCATCACAGTCACAATATAGATTGTGTTAGAGTGTGACGACATAATGTGTAGTCCTTGGATAGAATTTTCCAATGGGACATTGTGCACCTAAAACAAAGATCGTGAAAAAGTTACGACCTCGGGAAGTTGATGTACCAACTTACCCCATCGGGGCCAACATGAATTTTGGTGTTTCATCTCCTAGGGTTAGGTTTTTGGATGTCTAGGGTTTTCTGATTACTTCTTGATGCTAAAAAGGCCGAGAGGCCTCATTTTAGTGTGCTCAGACGAATACGTGTAGCTGCCACATCTCTTCTCAGAGATCAACTACCACCATTCGAGTAAGATTGTTTCATTATGCATTTTTATAGTTTCAAAAGATTTATTTATTGAATAGAAGTTAAGTTTCACTATATTTCTATTATTTTTCTTTGTATATCTATGTTAATGTTATAGATCTTTATTTCATTGTGTTTCTCTCATAAATCTAGATCAGTGGTATCAAAGTGGTTTGCTCTTCAGTTGTTTCTTTGTGAATGTCCCCAATGAGGTTAGGGTATAAGGAGTTGGGAATCAAACCAACTGAGCCTTTGTAAGATTAACCTCACTGAACCTGACGACCGTTGATGGGGGAATAAAAGAGAGACAATGAGGCAGTAGATCCTTTTAAACTTTTTCTCGAGGAAGCCCTCACATGACAAAGGAACGCACTAATGGGTAACTTTGCTCAAATCCTTTGATGCATGTCAGAAGGTGACACATCTTCATCGAGTGGAGGCACCACCCCCTTCAAGGTACATATCAATTTTGATATTCCTATATTTGAAATTCAAATATATGCAGATGTTGTAGAAAAATGGTTAAACCTTATAGAAGGGTATTTTTCTTTCCATTACTTTACCAATAGAGAAAATATTACATTTTCACTCCCTAAGGTCGCCCCCCATGTGAAAGATTGGTGGGAGAATTTCTATGAGAAAAAGGAAACATAGGGATCTACATTATTTGTAGTCACACCCACTTGGGGTTCTTTCAAGGATGTTATTAAGGAGAAATACTACCTGGTTTGAAGTTATGATGACTTATATACAAGATGGACCACACTGCGACATGAAAGGGACTAAATAGTGTCAGAGTTCACAAATGTCTTCCATACCTTATGTAACAAGTTGGGTATAAAATAATATGAGCGACATCTGGTGCTCAAGTACTGCGATGGTCTCGATAGATACATTCAAACAAAAATAGAGTTTTTGGACATCTTGTTCTTGGGAGTGACCTATCAATATGTTGTCAAAATTGAGTAGAAGATTAAATAAAAATGTGACATTTTAGGTCTCCGAACCCCTCACAGCAAAAGAAGGGAAAAGGAAACCCCAAACTGTAGAACAAAGGGAAGAGAAAGGATGGAAAACCTCTGGACAACCAGTCTTAACCACAAACAAAGAAGGATAATAGGACTACAAATAAATACACCGAGACGTGGTGTGATTTCCATAAGATCCCCTCGGATAACACCATTGCATGCCTCTCAAAGAAGTCATTGGAGGCCGAGGTGAATGCCTTTGAATCAGATGTGGGTTCTGAATCTGTGTCATAACCAGAAAAAGGGAGACAAATCATTGACGCAGAACCCAATGCCATTGTTTCTACCACCAAGGTCCAACCCGAGGAACCTGATGAACCAGAGGAAGGTGAGTGCCTCTTTCATTCATAGATGTGGGTGAAGGGTACCCCATTGCACTTCATTGTACATAGGAGTATCCATAAGAACTTCATCTCAGCGGAGGTCGTCAAGCGGTTGGATCTATCGACAACACCACACCCACGGTCGTACACCATCAGATGGCTCCACCAAGGGAGAGATCTCCACGTCAACCAATAATGTCGCCTACCCTATGGCATCAAGTTCTTCAAATACGAGGTATTGTGTGATGTCTCCCCCCTTGAAGTTTGTGATGTTATTTATGGATGACCTTATTTATGGAATCATCATCTTGTATATGAGTCTAGGCCTTGTAGTGTTATTATTACTTTGGACAAGAAACTATAGAGGATACACGAGGTAGTCCCATCTACTGTTATTTCCTTGATCTCTTTCAAGCAATGCAGGAAGGTCATCTCTGAGACTAGTAAGTTTGTCTTCTTTGTGATTCACACTCAAAGTGAGTGAAAGGTTAAACCACATCCATGTCCTCTGTGACAGGTCTCTCCATGCATGTAATGTCCCTTTCAGAGTGAGGAATCTAGAGAGGAGGGCTTAGTAGTCTAAAAATCTCTGTTAGACTATAGCTAGTAAGAAATAGGGGAAAATTTTCAGCTGATGTCATTTCACTAGGGAAATTTTATAATTTGAAAGTGACATTAAGTGACTAAGTGGAAAAAGGTAATTAAGAACTTAAGTGAATATTAAATCAAAAAACTTAGGAAAAGCGCTTAAGTGAAAATTCAACAAAGAATTAGGGCTTCAGTGGATATAAAGATAGGAAAAGAGACCTAATGGATCATTATTGATGATTTGAGAATTGAAACCAGAGCTCTAAGGAGAAACCTAGATTCAAACAAATTTGAGGATACTTGTGGATTCCAGGAGGAAGAAACCAAGGGATTAGATTGGGTGTTGAGTTACACACCCTATCCATTTGGGTAGACGACAAAGGTTTTCCATTTATTTCATTACAGATCTACAGTCATATTGATCATGGAGATCAAAGATCCAGCTCCAACAATCATATTTCAGCATGAGTTCTAGAGGATACATCAGAGGTATAATGGGCCTCTCTTCCCGTCGAGGCCTAACTAACCTAAACCCCCATAACCCATTTGATATTTGGGGAAGGGGATTCATTTGAGCCATCCAAAACATTTTTCTGATCCTTCTAGCCATCAGAGCATCACATTCATTCAGTGGAGTTGCAGTGTGTTTGAAAAACATAGGAGAGATCACATATTCTTAGATTTACTCATGTAGAGGGATAGTGAGCCATATCCCTTTCGATCCATTAGAGAAGGAGGAAGGGCGATCGATTCAAGATAGGTCCCATCAGATTCTAACAATGAAATCTACTTGGGTGACTTTTTTAGTGTTATATAGCATGCGAACAGCCCCAACAGTTGGATAGATTACTTTCGATAGTGATAGAGAGATCCAGGAGATTAGTGGAAGTATATCCATCCAGGGTGAGTCTTCTAGGGAAGAAGGAGACTTCATTGGGACATATATCATCATATTCATAGGAGTCTTTCTCATGCATGCATCAGATTCATACTCTGGAAGCATATCCACTGCTCCATGCAATAGTAAATAGATCGAGATTACATGCCAATGATCCAGCAATGCATGTTAGTTATAGGTATTGTTCCATGATTTTACTAGTATTCTAGTATAGATATAGTCATTTGATGGTCTAACTGAATATTGGTTTGGTTATTTTTACATGCATCCAGTCTGTGTATGAAGTTTTGTAGATGCATGTCATTATTGTAATTTCTTGACTATTCAATATATCTTAAAAAAGTTGTTCTACCTAAAACCACATGCAAAATCACCATGCATGTTAAATTCGAGTTATCAAATGCACTCAAAAACCTAAATAACCCATTCAACCACCCAAAGAGTATCATGTTTGGGACAGACAAGGTCAGTAGAGAATTAAGATCCAGATCTATGGATTTAAGATATTACAAGTGGTATCAGAGCTTTAGTCTTGCCATCCTGTGACTAAATTTTCCATTAATTCAACAGAGAACCCAGGGGGCTATGACAATTTAGGTGACAAATTCATCACTTTCAGTAGGCATAGAGAGAGGAGAGGGCCAAGATCATATTATCCCCCCTTTCCTCATAGTTCATAAGAAGAGGCAGAGGAACAATGAGAAGCATAAAGAAGGGAAGAGCATGAGGTAGATTATGAGGTAGAGAGGAGGATGGGAGACATATATGAAAGGAAAAAAGGTAGTGGAAAAGAACCCATGGACCCAGAAGTGGCCTGCATGCAGGTTCTTAATAATTTGGTGATGAGTCAGAAATCCATGACTCATTATTTGGTATAAATGGAAAATATATTGTCTACAGGGAACATTTTAGGAGAAAATGTCCTCCATGAAACACATAGGAAATCAGGGGCAGGTGGTATACCCCATTCACCTATTCATACCTACACAACATCGAGTAGTATTCCTAGACCACTATTCCCTATATTTTAGAGGGAACTTACATCACTAGAACACCAACCAATAGCACATAGACCAGCCACAAAACAAAAGGATATTGCTAACTACAACAGAGAGTATGAAACCCTAGGGACAAAGTTACATAATGACATGACTATAGTAGAGTGTTGCAAACTTAGACTCAGGAACGATCCTAGATATCCTCAGAGGGTAGGAAAACAACAACAACAGGGACATAACATGTAGTTCATTTGGAAAATAGGGAAACTCACTATACCCTCTTTCGATGGACCATCCAGATGTACTGCCAAAGCTTGGATACAAAAAATCGACGTGTACTACAAACTCAACCAGATGACAAAAACTGAAGCCATAGGTTTCTTTACTTTGATTGGAGGGAGAGTCCCATGAGTGGTGTAACCATGGACTGGTGACATTGGGTCACAATCACATCACCTCATACAGGGAGTTCGCAGAGAGACTTATGGACATGTTTGACAGGAGGGATCCAAAGATCCACTTCAAGGACTTAGACTAGTTGAAACAAATTGGTACACATGATGCATTTATAACAGAGTTTTAGAGAATATCCATGACAGTGAAGGACACTTCAGAGCCTAGACTGATCATTATTTTCACAGAGGGTATCAAATAACCCTTGAGAGGAACGATGAAGGCCTACAAAACCCACACACTACAGGATGCCATCCTACGCTCTAGAGATCTAGTAGACTCAGTGTCGAATTGTTTTTTTCATTCCAAATCCTTTGTGCCATAGAACGATCAGGATAGGAAAATATTCTAGAGAGAGTGGAAGGGTAAGGAGAATTTTGATGATGATACAATGAATGAGCTTATGAGGAAGAAGATATGGTTCAACTGCAGATATCCATGGGTCCCCAACCATAGCTGCATGGGAAAGGGACAAATACACTACAATGATGTCATAGTAGACAATGTTCAGGAGGAATAGGGTAGTGAGGAAAAGGATAGTGAGTCCACTAGCTTAGAGGAGGATCCATCTCATGAGGATACACATCCTCCAAGGAGACCACCAACATTGGTAGGGAAAAACCCATCGGTAGAGCCAAAACCTCATGAGAAGGTCAAGATATAAACACCAATGAAGGGAGGAGTCATAGAAAACCTTTCTAGAGTCCCTAGGTATGACACACTCATGATCAAAGGGACTATTCAGGGGAAACACACCATTGCCTAGATAGATGGTGGAGAAACCCACAATTTCATTGATGTTGCGCTAGTAGCTATGAAAGCACTGCAAACTGAGGAGTTTCAAGGTTTTGATGTTGCAGTAGGTAATGGTCATAGGGTAGATCGAGTTCCAGACTTAGAGGTACATATGGGAAACTACATAATGAAGGATACATTCTATGTGGTTGACCTTTCTAACACATATGTGGTATTGGGAGTCCAATTGTTTATCACCTTGGGAAAATATTCTACCAATTACCAAACACTTGAGATGGGATTCAAAGACACTAAGGGGAAGAACATTGTACTGAGGGGTATGTCGATAGGGGAACCTGGAACAATGCCAACAAATAGGATGGAGAGTATCTTCAGACATGGGGGGATATCATATGCATCAGAGTGTGTGATCACAATGCAGAGGGATTCATATAGTCGCCAATAGTATCAGGAAGAGATCAAGAATTTGTTGAGTTACGATGAGAAATTTTTTTATCTGATGCCTCCAAGGATACCCCTAGACAGTGGGTGTGAGCACACTATAAATATGGATATCTCAATAGATTTGAAATCACACTTGTTAGCAGAGTATTCCAAGAATAAGTTCACATATGAGTTATTGGATGGATAGGTACAGGAAAACAGGTACAGATTCATAGATGAGGTCATATACTATAAATACTGAGTCTACCTTGTGCCTAGATATAGTCTAAAAAATAATATCTTGGCGGCAGTACATGACTCACCTTTAGTAGGCCATCATGGTTTCTTTAATACATATAGGTAGGCCAAGGATATATTCTCTTGGAAGGGCCTCAAGAAGTATGGGATCAGACATATCAGTGAGTGTGTGACTTGTGAGCATATCAAGTCAGAGAATACACTCCTAGTAGGGTTTCTTCAGCCACTCCCTGTCCTAGAGAAGAAATCGAAAAGTTTATAGATGGACTTCATTACAGGCCTATAGAAGGCTCAAGGTAAGGACTACATATTTTTAGTGGTCGACAGATTGACCAAATTTGTGCACTTTTTCATGATTCCTACATACTGCAGTGTAGTGAAGGTGGAAGAGTTTTTCATTAGAGAGATATTTAGACTTCACAGAGTATAATCAGTGACAAAGATAATCGGTTCATCACCACATTTTGGCAGGGTTTATTCATATTGGTTGGTACAGAGTTGACATCCAGCACTAGTTACCACCCCCAGACTAATGGGAAGAATGAGATAGTCAACAAGTGGATAGAGGTATACTTGAGGAACTATGTGAGTAGAAAAAAAAAAGTGTGGGTAGGGTGGTAACATCTTGGAGAGAATTGTTACAACACTACCTTCCACATGTCCATAGTTATGACCCCTTTCAGAGAATTCTATGGATATGATGCTCCCACTTTGATTGATTTTTTTTTTGGATACAACAGGGCTCCCAAGGCCAAAGACTGGATAGTATAGATTCCGGATATTCTCAAGGTATTAAAGGAGAATCTATAGGTGGCGCAGAATTAACAGAAGATGAATGCATACAAACATAGGATAAAGAGTAGCTTTGAGGTTTGGGATCTAGTATTCCTGAGGCTACAACCATATATGTAGTCATGTTTGAAGAAGAGCGGGGCATATAGTCTTACATATAGATTCTATGGACCATATACAGTCATATGGAGGGTAGGTGAAGTGGCCTATGAGTTAGAACTACTAGAGGGGAGCCAAATTCACAACATGTTCCATGTTTCTTGCCTCAAGAAAGTGGTGGGATAGTTCATTAGCACTTCTAAGGAGTTACCACCTTTGGATGGGGAGAGACAATTAGAGTTGGTTCCAGAGAAGATATTAGAGTTCAAAGAGAGAAAATTGAGGAGTTGTGTCATCAGAGAGTGTTTGGTCAAATAGAGGGGAATTCCAGTAGAGGATGATACTTGGGAGAGTGAACATATTTTGTAGCAGCCTGGATTGATGTTGCTTGAGGACAAGTAATCTCGGGAAGGGAGGAATATAATGTCCCTTTCTGAGTGAGGACTCTAGATAGGATGGATTAGTAGTCTAAACATCCCCTTTAGACTATATCTAGTAAGAAACATGGGAAAATTTTGATTTGATGTCATTTCACTAGGGAAATGTTATAATTTGAAAGTGACATTAAGTGACTAAGTGGAAAAAGGTAATTAAACACTTAAGTGAATATTAAATTAGAAAACTTAGGAAAAACGCTTAAGTGAAAAGTCAATGAAGAATTAAGGTTTCATTGGATAAAAGGAGAGGGAAATAGACCTAATGGGTCATTATTGATGATATGAGAATTGAAACTAGAGCTCTAAGGAGAAACCCAAATTTAGGCGAATTTGAGGATACTTGTGGATTCTAGGAGGAAGACACAAAGGGATTGGATTCAGTGTTGAGAGACACATCCTAGCCAGTCAGGGACACCAAGAAAGTTTTCCATTCCTTTCATTACAGATATACAATCATATTGAGCATGGAGATCAAATATCTATCTCCAGCAGTTAGATTATAGCGTGAGTTCTAGAGGATACAACAAAGGTATAGTGGGTCACTCTTCATGAGGAGGCCTAACTAACATAAACCCTTAGAACCCATTTGATATCAAGGGAAGGAACTTCATTTGATCCATCTAGCATATTTTTTCGATCCTTCTAGCCACTAGGGCATCACATTCAGTCAGTGGAGTTGCAACGTGTTTGACAGATAGAGGAGAGATCATAGATTATTAGAGCTACTCATTGAGAGGGCTAGCGAGCTATATCTCTTCTGATCCATTGGAGAGGGAGGTAGGGAGCTCTATTTGAGATAGGTTCCATCAAATTTTGATGGTTGAATATACTTGGGAGACTCTTTCAGTGTTAGCTAGCGTGAGGGAATTCTGAGTAGTTGGATATGTTACTTCTGACAGTGACAAAGAGTTGCAGAAGCCTAGCAGTAATAGATCCATATAGGTTGAGTCTTCTAGGGAAGAGGGTGACTTCATTGGGACAGATCTCATCATATTTTGAGGATTCTTTCTCATGAATGCATCAGATTCATCTTCTGGCTACAAATCCAACGTTGCATGCAACAATAAACCCACACATGTCACAGATCGATCTTGCATGCCAATGATCTAGCAACGCATGTTAGTTCTAGGTATTGTTCCATGTTTTTACTAGTATGTTAGTATAGATCTAGTCATTTAAAGGTCTAAATAAATATTGGTTTGGTTACTTTTACATGCATGCAGTATGTGTGTCAAGTTTTGTACATCCATGTCAATATTGTAATTTCTTGACTATTCAGTATATCTTAAACAAGTTGTTCCACTTGAAACCACATGCAAAATCACCATGCATGTTAAATTCAAGTTATAAAACAAAGTCAGAAACCTAAATAACCCATTCAACCACCCAAAGAGTGTCAGATATGTTACATACATGGTCAATAGATAATTAATATCCATATATGTAGATTTGGGATATTACAATGCAACAAAAGCAAGTGGATAAGGTCATGGAAGAATCCAAAGACATCTTCTCCTCATAGACTAGGGTGCCTATGCACTTTCAGGTTAAGCAATCAATTGATCAGAACCCCAATGCACTGCTACCCAATTGGCTAGCTTATCGCCACTCTCTATCATAAAATTCAAGGAAATCAAGTTCCATATCCAAAAGCTTCTTGAAAAGGGGCACATTCGACCAAGCTCATCACTTTGTGGAAGCCCAATCGTGCTTGCATAGAAGAAAGAAGAGACCTGTAAACCATGCATTGATTACTAGGCCCTAAATAAAATCACATTCAGGAATCGGTACCCAATTACCTGAATTGATGATATCCTTGATCAACTCAAGGGGGACAAATACTTCATTAAGATTGATCTGAAGTCCGACTACCACTAGGTCCTAATAAAGAAGACCGATGTATGGAAGACTCCATCAAAGTCCAAACAAGGTATTTTAGAATGGTTGGTCATGCCCTTTGGCCTAAAAAATACCCCAATAACTTTCATGAGGATGATGGAAGATATCTTGCGGCCTTTCACCAATTCTTTTTTGGTGGTGTATTTGGATGACATCATCATCTTCAATAAGATTTGGGCAAAACACTTGCAACTTATTCAACAGGCTATTCACACTCTACGACAACACAAGCTATATGAAAATTTGGAAAAATTATCCTTCAACATGAACAGGGTCTAGTACCTAGGATACATTGTTGATGAGCATGGGGTTCATGTTGATCTAGCCAATATCCAGGTCATCTGTGACTTGTCAACCTCGACCACAATCACTGAAATTCAAAGCTTCTTAGGCCTTGTCAATTTCTATCACAGGTTCGTGTTGGGATTATTCCATATTGCATGGGCTCTTAGCAAAGTGACTAGGGATGGTGGCAAGGAAAAACTCATGTGGGGATAGTCACAACAAAAGAAAATTGATGATTTGAAGCAACGCTTGTGCTCAACCACGGTGCTCTCAGTACCCAACTTGCAATGACCTTTTGAAATTGAGATAGATGCTTTAGACTATGCTATGGGTGCAATTCTCACTCAAAATAGACATCTCGTGTCCTATCATTGTGATATACTCTCATATACCATCCTTAAGTACCCCACTTATGACAAAGAAATGTACTCCATTGTACAATCCTGCCTCCAGTGGAGGCATTACATTCTCAGGAAGGAGCCATTTATACACACTGATCATAAGCCTTTTCACTTCATGTAGATACAAGGAAAATTTAAAAATGACCACCATCATAAGTTGTCCATATACTTGCATAATTCCCATCTCAAAATCAAGTATACGAGAAGGAGCACTAATTGCGTCACTGACTAGATCAGTTGAGCTCTAGTTGTAGCGCTAACCACGATGCTACACTCATGTGAACATGAGACCTATAGATGGCCCCAACTCTACGAGAAAGATCCCGACTTCGCCACTACCTAACATATGCTAGGAACAAACAAAGTTGTCTTTGATTTCCATCTTCAGGACAGGTTGTTGTGCCATCTGGGCCATCTCGATGTCCCATCAAGAAAGTGAGCGAATCTGATTTGGAAATCTCACTACAGTCGGGTGGTAGGATACTTCAATGTATAAAATAAAGTGGCAGTGTTGTAGCAACATTTGTAATGGATGAAACTTCGATAGGATTTCATCAAGTATATTAGATCCTAAATGACCTACACCATTTCCAAATCGATCGTTAAGAAACAAGGCATGCACACCTCTCTACATACTCTTGAAAGGCCTTGAAAATATATCTTGATGGACTACATGTTGGGATTTCCTTCGACCAAGTAGGGAAATGACTATGTTTTCATGGTTGTCAATTGATTTTCCAAGATGGTGATTCTGGCCACCTACATGAAGAGCATCATAGCAGAGGCCACTGCCAATATCTTCTTCAAATGAGTGTGGGTATATTTTTGGATACCACATACCATCATCTCATTTTGGGACAATCGGTTCCTCAACACATTATGGTCGAGCCTTTGGTCACGACTGTATACCAATATCACCAAGTCCATGGGTTTCCACCCCTAAACGGATGGCCAAACTGAGGTCGTCAACATGATGATCATGCATATCTTATGCATGTATATTCCAAGCATCCATGTACATGGGATTAGAGTCTTCCCTATGTTCAACATAGTTACAACAGGGCCATACATAGCTCAACAAGACATATCCCCTTTTAGGTGGGTTTGGGATTTTTAACCATTGGGTCCCATGGATGTTGCACTAGAATCATCCCATGCTCAAACCAAAGTCGATAAATCCACCAGGTTCATTGAATGAATCCAACACATCCTCCAACAGGTTCAGGATATTTTTCCTAAGTTCAATGCCAAGTACAAGCAGCACTATGATCAACATCGTGTGTCCCACAAGTTTTGGGTGGGTGATAAAGTTTGGTGGAATTTGCAGAAATAAGACCTTACAAGACCCCATCAGAAGCTTCATTCACTCTTCTATAAACCTTACACCATCACCAAGGTTGTGGGTGGAAATTATTTTGAGCTCAACATTCCCCCCTTCCTTGGCTTTCCCCCAATGTTTAATGTGGACCTCCTTCGACCATACTTTCCACCATTAATGAACACATCAAAGATAGAAGAAAAATTGACATCGATAAATATCAACCCTGAATCCATATAAAATGAATCCACTGATTATATCATGGACACATAGGTCAAGGGTACTGACCAACAAAAGCTTAATCTTTATCGTGCTGTCAAAGAGAGGCAACTCCTACACCAAGGAAAGTGGCTTATCCAAGGCCAAATTCAAGAGAAAATTCCTCATCTAATGGGGGAACTCAATGCAATGGATACCATTTCTTCCTAAGGGATGAGGATTGATCTAGGTGGATTTCTGTGGTGACCCACCTCTTCCAAGTGGCTCACATACAATTTTCATCTTGGAAGTTTTCTCCAGGGCCATTTTGAGGCCCTAAAAAACGTTTTTTGGGCCTGCAACAGTCAGACTATAGACAAAGTAAGAGTGTGGAATCATAATTTGTATTCCTCAGATATACCTTTCCAACAGGATATCATGCGACTAAAATGGGGATCGTATGCAAAATGTACGACTCCAGGAAGTTGATGTAGCAACTTACTGCATTGGGGCCCACATGAATTTTGGCGCTTCATCTCCTAGGGTTAGGTTTTGTATGTATAGGGTTTTCTGATTACTTCATTATGCTAAAATATCCTAGAGGACTCATTGTAATATTCTTAGACGAATGCATGTAACCGCCACATCTCTTACTAGAGATTAGCTACCACCATTCGAGCACGATTGTTTCATTATGCATTTTTATAGTTTCAACAGATTTATTTATTGAATAGAATTTAAGTTTCATTATATCTCTGTTATTGTTCTCTGTATATCTGTGTTAATGTTATCTATATGTGTTTCATTTTTTTACTCTCATAAATCCAGATCACAGAGATATAATAAAAATTGACTTCTATTAATAAAGAGAATATGTTGAAACTAAAAAAATGTGGAATGAAACAAACTTGCTCAAATGGTGACGACTTATCTCTGAAAAGAGATGTGAAATATATGCTTATTTGTAAGAAGATGGTTACAGTGAGGCTCCAAAGAAATTTTTAACATAAAGAATAAATGAGAAAACCCTAAACATAAAAAAACCTAACCGTAGGAGATGAGGCACCAAAATTCATGTGGGCCCTGATGGGGTAAGTTAGTACATCAACTTCCTGGGGTCATAGCTTTTTCATACGACCTTTGTTTTATGTGCATGATAGCTCATTGGAAAGAACTATCTAAGGGATACACATGTTTCTAGCCCACTTTGGTTAAAGGCTAAGTGTGACTATACCATGCCCAAAAAACATTGTTTAGGGCCTCAAAATGGCCTCGGAAGTTTAGGACCAGAAAAACTAGGAAACAAATGCCAAAATCAAAATTGTTCTTTGAGCCAGTGGAATAGGTGGGTGGCCACTAATATCCACATGGATCAGTCCTACACTCTTAGTAATAAATGGTCTACATTTCATTGAGTGGCACCATCAAATGGAGAAACTTCTGTTGAACTTGGCCCTGGGTGAGTCACTTTCCTTGGTGCAGGACTTGGCATGTTTTGACAACCTGATAAAGATGGATCCTCTATTGTCGAGTGCCCTTAAGTTGAGTGTCCCTGATTTGATCAACGACTACCTATTCCATGTAGTCAAGGTTGATATTTGTTAGTGCCAACTGCTCTACAATCTCTTATGTGTCTAAAAATGGTGGGAAGTATGGTTGAAGGAGGTCCACATTGAACACAAGGAGAAGGACAAGGAAGGGGGGAATACTTAGCTCAAAATAATTGTCACCCACAACCTTGGTGATGGTGTAAGGTCCATAGAGAAGTGGAAAAATATTTTGATGGAGTCCTGTAAGGTGCTCTTTCTGCAAATGCAACTAAACCTTCTCTCCCACTTGAAAATTTTACGATATCGGGTGTTGATCATGGCGTTGCTTGTAATTAGAATTGGATTTATATAAAATATCATGGACATGTTTCGATATGTGCTAAATTCATTCAATAAAATTAGTGGCTTTGTCGGCCTCAGATTGAGCATGGGATGATTCTACCTATGTGGATGCAAGGGGTAGTGTGACATCAATGGGACCCAATGGTTGAAATCCCAACCCCACCTGAAAGGGACTATGGCCAGTCAAGCTATGAACAGATATATTGTAGTTGTGTTAAAGATAGGGGAGACTCTCATTCCATGTGCACATATGTTTGGAGTTGTACATGTGCAAGATATGCATGATCATTCTGTTGAGGACCTCTATATAGCCGTTAATTTGGTGGTGGAATGTGGTGTATTTGGTGAGCTTGGTGCCCAATAGTGATCAGAGGCTAGACCAAAATGTGATGAGGAACCTGTTGTCTGTATTTGATATGATGGTTTTTGGTATACCTAAGTGTACCCACACCCATTCGAAGAATATCATGGTAGTGGCCTCTGATGTGAAATTCTTCTTGCAGGATGTGAGGATGGTCGTCTTAGAAAACTGATCAACCACCACAAAAAAACAATAATTTCCCTTCTTGGTTGAATGAAGGCTCGACATGTAGTCCATCGAGATGAATTACCATAGACCATCGAGAGTAGGAAGAGGGTTGAACAAGACTTGTTTATTAGTGGTTGGTTTAGCAATGGCGTAGACAATGCATACTCTGATATACTTGTTGATGTCCTATTGAAGTTTTTTGCAATAGAAATGATTTTTTAGTACTGCCATGGTATTTTCCATGATAAAATGTTTTTCCATCTGACTATAGTGAGCTTCCCAAATTAGCTTCGCATGCTCTCTTGAAGGAACACATAAGTTTCCTATATGAAAGAATAGTCCATCCTAAATAAGAAAGTCAGTGAAAATCGATCTCATGTCTAGCATCTGGTAAATTTTAGCGAAGTCAAGATCACTCTTGTAGAGTTGGATCCACTTGGATGCCTCATGGCCACAAGATTGGAGAACCATGGTTAAGGATGCAAATGGAGGTTGACTAAGGTAGTCAATGACACGATTGGTTCTCCCTGTATTACATTTAATGTTGATATGGAACTGCTACAAGTATGTGGACCACTTTTGATGGAGATCATTCTGCAACTTGCCTTGTGTCTACATGAACTGCAGAGGCTTATGATTAGTGTGGATGAATGTCTCCTCCCCAAGAATGTAGTGCTTCCATTGTTGACATGCTTGTACGATGAAATATATTTATTTTTCATAGGTGGGGTACTTACAGATGACATATGATAGTGTCTCACTATGATATTCCGCTAGATGAGCGTTTTGAGTGAGGACTGTTCCCACAACATAGTCTGAAGCATCGGTCTCAATCTCAAAAGATTGTTGCAGATCAAGTAAAGAGGGTACTGGAGTTGAGCATAAGCAATATTTCAAATAATAAAACTATTATTGTTGTGACTTTCCCCATAGAAGCATTTCCTTTCCACCACCCTTGGTCACTTGTTTGAGGTCCCATGCAATATGGCGGAATCCCAACATGAACCTGCAATAGAAGTTCGAAATTATTAAGAAAATTCGAAGCTCAGTTAGTGTGGTCAGGGCTGGATAGTCACCAATGACTTGGAGCTTGGCTGGATCCACATGCAAACCATGCTCATCAACAATGTATCCTAGGTATTGGACCTCATTCATGTTGAAGGAACATTTTTATAAGTTAGCATATACTTGTGTTTTCGTATAGTGTGAAGGACCAGTTGAATATGATGCAAGTGTTCTTCCCAATTCCTGTTGAAGATGAGGATGTGAACTAAATATAACACCACGAAGGGTTGCAACATATCATCCATCAATATCATGAAATTTGTTGGAGCATTTTTCAAACCAAAGGCCATGAATAGCCATTCGAAAAGAAATTCTTTGGACTTGAAAGAAATCTTCCATACATCAATATGTTCTATTGGGACGTGGTGGTAGCCAGAATTCAGGTCAATCTTGTTGAAAAACTTGGCTCCCTTGAGCTGGTCAAGAAGGTCATAAATTCGAGGAATTGGATACTAGTTCTTGACTGTGATTTTGTTTAGGGCCTTGTAATCAATGTAGAGTCACCAAGTCCCATGTTTCTTCTGTACAAGTACAATTGGGCTCCCATAGGGTGAAGATTTGGGTCATATGTTCCCCTTTTGAAGACACTCTTGGATCTATCACTTAATTTCCTCATTTTCCATCAGAGAGCAATAATATATTGGCCCATTTGGTAGAGGTGCACCGAGGGTTATGTCAATTGAATTCTTGACTTGACAATGACATGGAACTCTGATGGGTGAGGAGAATATGTCTTTGTATTCTTCCATGATCTTGTCCATTTTCTTCTATTGCATGGAGAGGCCCTGTGTAGAGGCTATGGATATGGATGCGACCTTCTGTTTACTGTGAGAGAGAATCATGAAGAAGAAAAATTTCCCGTTCTAGGAAATGACCTTCCTTAATTGCTTAGTAGATATCAAAGAAATAGCGATAGGTGGGATTAACTTTGGTATTTTGTACAATTGTACACCCAAAGTAATAATACCACTGTGAGGTCTAGAATCATATACAACATGTCATTTCCACAAATATGGTTGGCCTCAAAGGACATCACAAACTTCAAGAGAGAAAATATCACATAATACCTCATCCTTGAATGTTTTGATGCCATAGGGAAGACAACATTGTTGGCTGACGTGGAGGTATCTCCCATGGCGAGGCCACCCAATGGTGTAGGGATGTGGGTGTGATGTTGTTGATAGGTTCAACCGATTGACGACCTTTGTTGAGATTAGGTTCTTTTGACTTTCACTATCAACAATGGATTGCAGTGGAGCACCCTTCACCTACATTTGTGAGTGGAAAAAACATTCAACTTCATATGGTTCACTTTTCTAGACCCTCATGGTAGCGAAAGTGGCACTGGTTTCTTTGTTAATGATCCACTTCCCTTTTTTTGGATCTGATTTAGAGTTGGAACTTGCCTCTGACTCCGAGGCTTTCATCTCGGCCACCAACAAATTCTTTGAGTGACATTCATCGGTGTTATACCAGGGTATTTTATGGAATTCACACCACTTCCTGGTGTCTTTCTTTGTCTTCTCATTACCCTTATTTGTTTGCGTCTTGGACTAGTTGTCCCAAGGGGGTCCTTCCTTTTTGTGTCCTTTGTTATGTGTTTTGGGGTTGTCTTTTACCTGCTTCTGTTGTGAGGAATTTGTAGATCCAAACTACTTCTTCTTATGTTTAAATTTCTGCTTGATTTTGAAAGCATATTTATATGTTGCGCCCAATGATGAGATGTCTAGAAACTCCATTTCTTTTTAGATGTATCTCTGAACATAGTTTTTATACTTGAGGACCAGATGTCATTCTGAGTCCTTGATACCAAGCTTGGTATGCAAGGTATGGAAGAATATTGTGAAATCTGGTACTGTTTGGTCCCTTTCCTATCGAAGTTGTTGGACACATCGACCAAACTAAAAGGGGGGGAGTGAATCAATGCGAGGATCATTTTACAACTTCTTACAAAACATTAGTTAGCCATCACCATTCACAAAATAGTTACTCATTACTTCTATTCACACTTGGTTGCATGCATGTAAAAATATCTCAATGACATATATTAAGAATAAAGAACTATTCACCATCACAATAAAGAAAACAATGAACACTAGATATATGTATAAGTTTCTTTTGTATTACAGACTACAATACTTGGGGTTTATCAAAACCAAATGAAATGAGCACCAACTCAAAGAAATCACCAAATCTCAATGAAAGAACTATCCTTCATATCTCAACACCAAATGAAAAGAGGAATTCAATCCTCAAGTACAAGACCCATCTTGTAGACATACAATTTTTTGTCAAATTGTAACAACATTCTATACCAATACAAGTGCATCAACTATGCACAACACAACCTATCCCAACAACCTGTCACCTCAACCTATTTCATCAATATCATCATCCAAATCTGATCTGTAACACTGTAACAAACCTGGTGTATGTGATCACATACCTAAAAACCTTTCTTAACGTCAACAACAAGAGACTAGCATTTTCATGAAACTTTACTTTAGTCTCACATGACTAATTTTGTATTAGTCAACAACAAGAGACTAACAATTTCATGAAACTTTACTTTAGTCAACAACCTTAACTTGCAACAATCATAAATATGTACCTGTAATGAATAAAGGTCTAAAAATGGTACACAAATTTCTTTAGTGTCTTGTCTACAATTCCTCCCAGTTTCATTGCTTGGAACCTCCCAAAAAATGAGTTATAGAAAAAATTATAGACCTTTTTGAATTCTAGCTTATTCTAGAGAGTGAAATTGTAGAGAATCCCATGTGAGGAATATTTTCTATATGGATATGAAAATATATTATAGATTGTACCTTAACCAATGCATTTTTTCTTACTAAATTTGGTTGTTATGAATAATTTATGACGTTTTTACCTGGAACACTTATTTTAGACTAGTTTCAGTACTAGCCACAAATCCTATCTTCCACAAAGTGTAAATCCCAAAATAAAATGACCCACAAGATGGAATTTTTATCACAGTTACTAGGATATGTTGTCTTAACAACCTCCATATTTTGTTGTTTGAATAATTATAGAAAAAAATCTATTGTGAAAATGGTGAGATGACCTGTAAATAACATACCTTAGAAATCATAATCAAAAGACTTTATCCTCACTTGAATTTCAACGTTCTTTAATTCACCTTCCTTCTGAAATTCACCTTAGATCTCCTTTGGTTACCTTACTCACTTGTAGAGATTCAATATTTTCAATGGAATGCTAATGGGAGACTCTTGCTCTCTTATTTATACTCTCCAAGTAGCTTCCTCTAGAAGTATCTACTTAACCACTTTGTCCACTTAGCCACTTTTTCCACTTAACCACTTTGTCCACAAATAGTAAACTCTCCACTTCTTGTTGCAACTAATTTAATTTTAGTTGTTTTCTTGTTCCAACCACTTAACCCATGACTAAACACTTTGAATGGTCAACTTTTTCTAGGAGATTCTAGAATAATTTGACTTTTTTTATCTTATAGGGGCTTCTAGATAACTCATGAGGGTTCTCCAACTTCACATAGCCATAACTCTCTAATCGTGAGGAGTTATGTGACGTTCCACATATCAATCGAAACAACATGACATGTACTATCCATATGGAATAGTTTCTCCTGCAAATTCACTGATCAAGTAATTACATCATTCCTTAATCAAAATTGGTTTCCGTAACCACACTACTTGGATACTGAATGACCTAACCATTCAGACTTCACAAAGTGTCTTCCTATGAGGGATTTCACCTTAAGGGGGCCAATTTGAGAGCTTTATCCAAGAGAGTCTTCCCGTGATGGATTTCACTATAAGGGGACCACTTTGGATTTTAACTATTTGGTTCTTCCTATCAACCATGACATGACATCAATGATATAACTCCCTTTAATATCAACATATCATTATGAAACCACTTGACATCAACCCTTTGAAAACAATTACATTAATGACCATATAACCAATAATGAGTATATCAATGATAGAAACACATCACTATAACAATACTTGACATCAACTATTTGAGATCAATCCTTTGAAATCAATGACAACATAGTACAACAATCTCCCCCTTTGGCATTGATGGAAACACCAACTTTGATGTCAACACAAATCATTGATGGAAACACTTGGACATGAAAATGATCCCATAAATATTCATCTCTCCACATCAATGTGGTTATCTCTCCCCCTTTGACATCAATGGAAAATGTTTTTTTTCTCCTTGTGGTTTCTCCCACTGCCTGAACTATCCTTGGGGATGCTCCCCCTATCTGGATGACTTGAGGATGATCCCTCTGTCTTCTACTCCATCATATGAAAAATATCTCCCCCTTTGGACAAGGGATATCACTCTTATTCAATGCTAATGGCATTGCTGCCAATCATCTATCTTCCTGTTATGATGTTGTTGCAACCAATCATGGGAAGAATAATAAATCCCCCTGTGGGTATGTCTCCCCCTATCTTCTCTGCAAGATGAGCAATATGATACCACTATAATCTGCTTCTACTGCAAATTCTACTGCTCAACTAGAAAATAGTTCAATTTCTCAAGAATGAGCTTCTCTTCCTATGATGATCCTTGGACCTGTCCATGCATCAAAATCATGATGCCATACATCATGAAGAAAAAGATATGTCAACAATTTTAGAGAATCATGAACAAAACATCAACCATGTACATCCTATGCCATATTGTGTGCCACCCATGTACATGAACCATGTACATCAACACCATACAATATAACATAAAATATTGTTAATGGAGCATATCAACCATATGTCAAGAACATTTTCCAACTATGTGCGAAGCATGTATGAATATCACCAGCAAATGCCTCTAAAAATCCTCAATCATATGCTAAACCATGCATCGAACCATGAACCATAATATCACCAAGATGTGTCTCATCATGTACTAACATCACCAAGTATGTACCAATCATACATCAACTATAGATCAAGTTGTGACTCATTAATTATTTGCAACATAATCACATCATCAACTCATCAACTAATGTCCCAATATGTAGTTCAATCAAATTTCAAATGCATGCATCAATATATCTAAAAAATACATCACAAGATATATCAATGGAGCTCACATATGTATCATCCATGTACCACAACAGATCTACCTCAAGAACATTCACTACAAAAAATATAGTGCAACAATAACACCTATAGGCATGTGCCAAGAGCATGCCTCAATAGATCAATGATACATCTCTAGATAACATCCCATAAATATGAAATGTCCCATAAACAACATTCCATATCATCACTTACATAACCAACATTGTTCCTCAACATAAAATTTATCAATCCAAACTCTAGTGTTAGTACCATGCATCAAAGATAGACTTTCAACACTCAACCATATGTCATCACCATACATACATCAAATGCACATGCGATTATATAATCATGAAAACTTGCAACAAACCGTGTCAGACCCTGCAAAACAGAGTTATACCATCAAACCCTGTTGCAACCCATCTGCATACCTTATTTTCCAAGGATTTTACCACAGGTACAAGACCTCTTCTATAGACAACTCGTGTATGTATGCGACCTTTCTATATGTCATCTCACATATGTACGCAACTTCTCCCATATGAGCCCATGTATGCTTTAGAAAAATTCAAGCTTGATCTTGCCTCACAACTTCCATTCTATTCTAGTTGTTCAATCTTCTTCATCCACTTCTGAAGGTGTCCCAACTTCTCATAACCTGAGCTTTGAGCTTCCATATTTTCGACATTGTCTTCCTTCGTAGCTTCATGTGTTCTTCTTTTCATTCTATATGAAACACTCTTCATGGAATATCTTCTTGTGTTCCAACAATCCTGGAATCTATGGCCAAACCCACTGTAGCTGTATCATCTCTTGGTGTGACAATGAGCAACAATGTGTACCACCTGATTACATCTCTAACACCTTAGGGTGTTATTAAACCTTTCAACATATTTCCTCACATAATGTATGTACTCCAAACCTTTGTGACTATATTCATTACATGGGAAGAAATGACCATGAAAAACATTTTCATACCATCGTTTTAGTGTCCATCTTGAAGGCCTCTCTCTTCTGAATTTCTTTGAGGTGTAAAGATGGCTTCTTGATGTCTTCCTTGCTTTGTTATTTTGAAATTTTCCTTGCCTTTATGATATGGTTGACTTGCAACATTGCTTCCACCTTTTGAGAATGAAGGAATCACCTCTTGCTTCTTAGAATTTATTGCTTCAAGGTGTGTATCATCCTTTTTGTATCTAAGACCTGATTTATCATTTGGTGATATTTGACTATCCAAGGTTTCATTCAATATTTTTGAGTTGTTCATGAAATTGTTATGAGTATTTGATTTCTCTACTTTCTTTCTGAGATCAACAACTTCAGCTTCCAACTTATGGCATGACTCTTCTTTTTCATTTACTTGATTCTTTAATAGTTCCTCTACCCTTTTGGATTCTTCAATTTTGGTCTTAATATTGACATTAACTTCAAGACTTTTTCTAAGCTCATCATATACCTTCTTCTTTTCTTCTTCTTGATTAATTATTTCATTCTTTAGTCTTTTGATCTCTTCTTCTTTTTCTTCAAATTGAGTCTTTTTACTTTCATCTTTTTCTTTGAGAATTTGATTTAGTTCCATGATATGCTTTGGTTACTTTTCTAGGACTTCATTAGTGTATTTTTCAAGATACTCATAAGCAATTGAATGATGTCCTATTTCCATGCTAACATCAGATAACCCATATAAAAAAATTTCTTTAAACCTCAACAACTCTTTTTCTTCATCTACACAAACTTCTACTACATCTTCTTCTTAATTTGTAAGAGAACATTCATCTTCACTAGGAATATTATAATCAGAAGATTTTGGAGCATCTTTACCTTCATTTTCCTTGATTTAATTGTCTTCTTTTTCTTGATATACCTTCTCTAGCTTCAACCATAGATCCTTGGCAGAAATACATTGTCCCATTCTTTCCTAGACAAAACTTGAGATTCCATTGAAAATGGTCTTGAGAGCTAATGCTTCATTATTCTTTTCTTCCTCTTGAGATGAAAAATTTTACTTATTATTTAAGGGAACTGATACACCAATACCTTATTTCCAAACACCGGCTTCTTTTTCCTTCAACTACCCTTTCATTTCTATTCTCCACGCCAGGTAATTTGTCTCATCAAAGAGGGGAACTTCATCTTCATGTTCATCCATTTGTGTTTACATGGATCTCCTTCAAAATTGTTAATTATTATAGTGAAGGCCCACTCTGATACCAATTGATGGACACACCGACCACACTAAGAGGGGGGGTGAATTAGTGTGAGAATATTTTTACAACTTCTTACAAAACCTTAGTTATCCATCACCATTCAAAAAATAATTACTCATTACTTCTATCTGCACTTAGTTTCTTGCATGTAAACATATCTTAATGAGATATATTAAGAATAAATAACTATTCACCATCACAATAAATAACACAATGAACACCATATATATGTATAATTTTCTTTTGTATTACGGACTACAATCCTTAGGGTTTATCAACACCAATTGAAATGAGAACCAACTCAAAGAGATCACGAACTCTCAATGCAAGACCTAGATTGAATATCTTAGCACTAACTGACGAGAGGAATCCAATCCTGAAGTACAAGACCCAAATTGTAGACAAAAATCAAATTTTCAAACTGTACCAACAACCTATACCAATAAAAGGGCATCAACTGTGCACAAAAAAACCTGTCACAACAACCTATCACTTCAACCTGTATAATCAATATCATCATCCAAATCCGATATCTAACTCTGTAACATACCTGGTGTATGTGATCATAGGCATCCAAACTGTCCTTAACTTCAACAACAAGAGACTAACATTTTCATCAAACTTTACTTTAGTCTCACATGACTAATTTTGGATTATTCAACAACCCTAACTTGCAACAATCATAAATTTGTACTTGTAATGAATAAAGATCTTAAAATGGTACAAAATATTCATTCATGTCTTGTGTACAATTCCTCTAGGTTTCACTTCTTGGAACATCCCATAAAAGGATTTATAGAAAAAATGGAAGACCTTGTTGATTTCTATATTATTCTAGAGAGAAACATTATAGAGTATTCCATGCAAGGAATATATTTTTTATTGATCTGAAAATAGTACAAAACATAATACATATTGTACTCTAACAAATTCATTTGGTATTACTGAATTTGGATATTTTATAAAGAATTTATGATGTTTTTACCTGGAACACCTATTTTATACTAGTTTCAAGACTAGCCACAAACCCTATCTTCCATAGAGTGTAACTCCCAAAATTCATTGAACCAGAATATGGATTTTTTATCAAAGTTAATTCGATATGTTGTCTCAACAACCTCTATATTTCATTGTCTTAATAATTCTATAAAAAAATGTTATTGTGGAAATGGTGCGGTGACCTATAAATAACATACCCTAGAAATCATCATCAAGAGACTTTATCCTCCCTTGAATTTTGGCGTTATTTACTTAACCTTCCCTCTGAAATTATCCTTAGATATCCTTTGGTTAAATCATCCACTTGAAGATATTCAATATTCTCAATGGGATACTAATGGAAGACCCTTTCTCTCTTATTTATACTCTCCAAGTAGATTCCTATAGAATTATCCACTTAACTACTTTGTCCACTTAGCCACTTTGTCTTCTTAGCCACTTTGTCCACTTAACCACTTTTTCCATTTAACCACTTTGTCTACTTAGCCACTTTGTCAGCTTCAACAAATTTTTCCACTTAGCCACTTTTTCCACTTAACCACTTTATCCAAAAATAGTAAACTCTCCACTTCTAGTTGCAACTAATTTATTTTTAATTGTTTTCTTGTTGAAACAACTTAACCCATGACTAACCACTTTGACTGGTCAACTTCTTCAAGGAGGTTATAGAATAATTTAAGTTCTTTTACCTTCTAGGGGATTCTATATAACTCATGAGGGTTCTCCAACTTCACATGGACATAACTCTCTAACCATGAGGAGTTATGTGATGTTCCACATGTCACCGGAAATGACATGAAATATACTATCCATACTAAATAATTTCTCCTACAAATTCACTAATATTCATTACATTATTCCTTAATAAAACTTGGGTTACCTAACCACACTATGGGGATACTCAACCACCTAACCATTTGGAATTCACAAAGAGTCTTCCCATGATGGATTTCACCATAAGGGTACCACTTTGAAAAATTTATCCAAGGATGTCTTCCTGTGAGGGATTTCACCATAAGGGGACCAATTTGGAGTTTATCCATTTGTTTCTTCCTATCAAACATGACATGGCATAAATGATATAACTCCCTTTAATATCAACATATCATTATGACACCACTTGACATCATTCCTTTGAAAACAATTACATCAATGACCATATAACCAATAATCAATATATCAATGATACAAACACATCACCATGAAAATACTTGACATCAAACCTTTGAAATCAATCCTTTGAAATCAATGAAAACATAGTACAAAAATATCCCCCTTTGGCATTAATGGAAAACCAACATTGATGTCAACACCAATCATTTATGGAAACACTTGGACATGGAAATGCTCCCATCAATATTCATCTCTCCACATCAAATGTGGTTATCTCTCCCCCTTTGACATCAATGGAAAATGGTAGTTTTCTACTTGGGGCAGCTCCCCCTTCCCAAACTCTCCTTGGGGCTGCTCCCCCTCTCTGGATTCCTTATGGATGATCCCCCTGTCTACTTCTCCATCATCTGAATAATCTCTCCCCTTTTTTACAAGGGATATCAATATGATGCAATGATGATGGAATGGATACCAATCATCTCTCCTCCTAGAATTAGGCTTCTACAAACAATCATGGGAAGAATAATAACTCCCCCTATGGGTATGTCTCCCTCTATGTTCTTTTCAAGATGAAAAATATGCTACCACTGTAATCTATTTCTGCTACAAATTATACTACTCAACTAGAACCTAGATCAATTGCTCAATAATGGTACACTCTTCCTATGACGATCCTTCAACCTATCCATGCATCAAACTCTTTCCATACCATACATCATGAAGCAAAAGATATGTCAACAATTTTAGAGAATCATGAACAAAGAATCAACCATGTGCATTATGTCCCATATTGTGTTCCACCCATGTACATCAACCATGTATAGAAAGACCATACAATATACCATAAGATATCATTAATGGAGTGTATCAAACATATGCCAAGAACATGTGCCAACTATGTGCTAAGCATGTACCAATATCACTAGAAAATGCCTATAACAATCCTCAATCATGTGTCAAACCATGCATTGAACCATGATCCATAACATCACCAAGTGTTATGAGGAAAATCTCTCTATGTCATGGGGTAAACCACAACAGACAGAATGACACGCAAAAATCAACTGTAATCCCAAGTATGCTATATAAATGAAATGTTAACAAGACAAGGTCAAGATCCTACCTCATCCGGACATTCGATGAAGACCACCATTGAGAACGCAGCTCAACGCTTTATACCTGCAAGTTGTCCTCAAAAACCAAGATACACAAGCATATGGTGATAATATATAATGTTAGCATATCGATTATTATAATCCGTTAACATACATGAAAAATACGCCCATGGAATAATAATTCAAATATTTGCAAGATATAAATTAGATGTGAAAATAGTATTTCTATTAAAATAATCAGCAGGAGTATGCAGGTGACAAAATTTTGCAACGACACATATCGGAATCGAGAAACTAAGTCCCTCTAGCTGGGCCTCCACCACTTCAATCCTCCACCAACGAGAAGCTCATATAAAGGAGACAATAAGGTTCTCCATCACAAATAAGGAAGAGCTTGGGGGCTGAACAATGATTTCAAACATTCAAGGATAAAGGTATGCAGACTCAATGTGAAGTGAAATTTCTCTAGAGTATCTTTTCTCTTAAAAGTTGAATTCTCTCCTCTTCCACAGATTTGATATGGCTCAATTTATAGCCTTAAAATGGAACTGAAGGGCCGATTTAGAGAGTTTCCAGTATATGGAAGGTCAAGGATCATTGATCTCATGATGTGACATGTAAACCCGACATAATTTTTAATTTTGAGCACCAAACCCGATGTAAGCGAGATGTAGTGGAGAAACTTGCATATACTCTTGTTTTCTAACTAGTAGGGTGCGTATATGTGGAATAATTTGTTTTTTTTTGGCTCTGGAAGGTAAAAAAGGGGACTTCAAGCCTGCATAGGAAAATGGAAAGGCCATCCAAGAAAGTTTCATGGGGTGAGGGAAAATTTGCTATAACATATGCCCCCTAATGTGTGAGGTCAGAGGAGTATCTGTAATGGCTGAAATACATTATAATTCCCACAAGTGGAGTAATGGAGACCTAGATGGAAGTGCTAGTTACTCACGAGAATATTACAATCCATAATGACTTTGTTAACATGGATTCCAATTTGAATTACAATGCAGATCCATGTGTAAATATACAAAATAGTTGTTCATGGCCATGAATAGGCAATACAAAGTAGACACATGCCATAGGTTTTCATAGTCACAAACAAGGCCCAGTGGAATCCAGTATCAAAATAAATATGAAGATGTATGCATACAATGGAGTACAATCTGATCTCCCATGATCACTGAAGTCATATAGGTATTGGTCCAATGAAACACAACAATAGAATATGAATGTTTCTACACTATTCAATGAAGGTTCAAGTATACATCATGTGAATAGAGGGGTTGATGTCGAACACAATGAGACTTCATTTGATTACAGGTCATTAAGGTATATTCTTAAAAAATGAGAGACAACTTACCAATAATGAAATTAGTTATCAAGGCATCGTGTACATTCTTACAAATTTGAATAAGGGTGTTGAGGTCGAACACTTGAAGAATCCATTGATCAAGAGACACTAATTTATTCCCAACTATCGATGGAGGGAGAACTTGCCACTGATGACTGTAAGCCTCTAGGTACTCATAGGACTCTGGATCTCATTTTCATAATAGATGATATGAATTCGATGGAAGGAGACTCGATGAAAGGAGAGAATTAGGGCATCTCTCATCAGTCAACATGAGGTACAAAGCAATATCTTGATGATTAGAAGGATCTTAGATGAATAATACATTTATGAACCAACGATCCTGTGTGTCTTTCACATGCACTAGATGAAAGTAGTGCACGAAAAAAACCCTATGAATAGAATCCAATAAAGAATACTATCGACAAAGGAGAAGAAACCACCAATAAGGATAATGGAATCCAAGACACTGCATGAATCCCAATGTGTGAATAAATTTCTTGCCGTTGAACACAAGGGAAACCCCCCAGTCAATGACCATTGAGGAGATGTCGACTATTGAGTTCAAGGTTACCTACCCATAATGAAAGTAGGACCAGGGTGCATGGTAGGAATACAACTTCATGTTAATCTGAGACACACTGAGGCTATGGCCGACATGAAAAGTCAAGAGTTATGAGAAATGGTTGACATAGGCTTATAAACTTCCTTTGAAAAAGAGCATGAGACATATGGATAACTAAATCAAGATAGACTTGATGATGAAACTTCGTTATGTAGGAGGACTCAACAAAATATCCATATGGACTAGAAGAATAACTAGTCAGAGGAGTAAACTCTAAGTAACGAGCTCAACTTCCTAAGGTCATGCTAAACCCAAAATTTTGATGACAGTGTACTCAAAATTTCATTCTTTGTTCAAAGGCGACATGACTACTACCGATATGAGATAATGTTCTTTTCCTGCCTGTATTTTTTTTTCATAGGAAAAGAAATGCTATGATACAAGAGAGGAAACAAGTGTCGTGAGTAAGAAACTAACTCCAAACAATGGAACATACCTATTCTCAATGCAAGGAAGTGCATGCGGGGCATGGACACTTGGGGGGATGTTTTCTCTTAGGGTACAAGGTGTCAAGATGCAAATGATATCAACAAGGCTTTGCTTGGCTAGTGATGCAAATTGTTAAGGTAAGAGGATTATAGCGAGAAAGTGAGAACTGGAAATAGGCTCAATACTGCAAGCAGGAGGATGGAATGAGGTTACAATTTAACTCCAAAGAATGTCCTTTTTCATAAATTTAGTCCCCTAGGCCCGAAAAAGTATAAAATAATACCCAGGAGAACTCTTCTAGCCAATGTTGACTAGAATATTCCTTTTTCGTAAGTAGTCTGCTTGGTCCAAAAAAAGGGTTAAACTTACACCAAATAGATGTCTTTTCAAATTCATTTAACGATTGTGAAAGAGACAAGTTCACTCGACAATCTTTTTGATTTTTAGAGTTGGAAAAGAGGTTAACCAAGACTCAGGGGGGATCCCCATAGGTGAAGGTCAGAATGCTTGTGAGTAAGAATATGAGGTTCGAACATAAATTCATATCTGAAATATAAGGAACTCCCAGTCCTATGTCATAACTTCTGCATGGGCACCAAATGGCACAAAGGTTCTAACTAGGGTACCCGTGTTAAGTAAGCCTCTACCACTTAATAATGCCACTTCTAGTAGCAGTAAGAAGGTTCTCTGTGGTTCGTTCCCAAGGTATATAGATCACAGTCATGGGACAATGCAAGAATGAAAAATGGAGTGAAAACCTATCTTATATGCTAGTGAAAGAAAATACTTTCCGAAGTCACAAATGAGAGGTATTTCTTTAGAAACCGCAAAAAATCCTATATAAAACCACCAAAACCAACTCTATCCACTGTACTATTAGTCCATAAGGTCAAAGCATCACCTAAACTATATGAAGTGGGTAAAATTTTTATACTAATCATAAAAATAGACCATTTTACCATACCATTTGAGTTTTTTCATCCACATAGTGCATTTTAGGTAATTTTTCCCACGATCTTCAAGTTTCGATTGTGGGAGCTATGAACAACGGAATTGGAAAATGTATGGACCAAGTAATTTCCCTTCCCCTCATCTTTATTTTTAGTGGTTTAAAATTCAAATTTAGTCCTCATTTCTTGAGTTTTAGAGGGCGCAACATGTGCACTAGGGTGTACATGGGTGACAGTTCATCGGCTCGCATACATGCCTCCATGTACATGGGAAAATAAAATATTGTCTGTGTATATGTGTCCCTATACGTGGGCATGATTTTATTTTTCTTGTACATGGAGGCATGTACGTGACCCGATGAATTGTCACCCGCGTACACCCTAGTTCACACTTGCGGGAATGTTTCCTCTTAGGGTACAAGGTGTCAAGCTGCAAAGGATAAACAAGGTTGTTCTTGGATAGTGATGCAAATTGTTGATGTAAGAGGCCTATAGTGAGAAAACGGGAACTGACAATAGCCTCAATATTGGAAGAAGGAGGATGGAATGCAGTTACAAATTAACTCTAAATACTGTCCTTTTTCGTAAATTTAGTCCCCTAGATCTGAAAAGGTATAAAATAATACCGAGGAGAAATCTTCTAGCCAATGTTGAATAGAGTATTCATTTTACATAAGTAGTCTACTTGGTCCAAAAAAAGGGTTAAACTTACACCAAATAGACGTCTTTTCAAATCCATTTAACGAGTGTGAAAGAGACAATTTCACTTGGAAATCTTTTCAATTTTTAGAGAGTTGGAAAAGAGCTTAACTAAGACTCAAGGGGGGAGTCCCATAGGTGAAGGTAATAATTATTATGAGTAAGAATATGAGGTTCAAACGCAAAGTCATATATGAACTATAAGGAACTCCCATTCCCATGGAATAACTTTTGCATGGGCACCAAATGGAACAAAGGTTCTAGCTAGGGTACCCATGTTAGGTAAGCCTCTACCACTTAATAACGACACTTCTAGTAGAAGTAAGAAGGCTTAGTACCACTAATAAATGGATTTTTTCCTAAGGTATATAGATCAAAGTCATAGGAAAATGAAAGAATGCGAAATGGAGTGACAAGATATCCTATATGCTAGTGAAATAAAAAACTTTCTGAAGGCATAAACGAAAGGTATGACTCTAGAAACCGCAAAAAATCATGTACAAAACCACCAAAACCAACTCTTTCCACTATACTATTAGTCCATAAGGTAAAAAAATCATCCCTAACTATGTGAAGTGGGTAAAAAAATTCTATTAATAGTAAAAAGAGACAATTTTACCATACCATTTGAGGTTTTTCACCCACATGGTGCATTTTAGGCCATTTTCCCCATGATCATCAAGTGTCAATTGTGGGATCTAGGATCAAAATAATTGGCAACCGTCTGGAACAAGTAAGTTTCTTTCCCCTCCTCTTCATTTTTTAGCAGTTTAAAATTCAAGTTTAGTCCTCATTTCTTGAGTTTTAGAAGGCGCAACATGTGAACTAGGGTGTACGCTGGTGATAGATCATTGGGTTGCATACATGCCTCCATGTACATGGGAAAAAAAATCCTTCTTGTGTATATGTGGCCCTATATGCGAATTTTAGCATGTTATCCTGTGTGCAAGTCCGTAAACAGCTTTTTGGAAAAATTTAACACAAAAAATGACATTCCTTTGGGAGGATGATCATTGAATGGAGGGAGAGGGGGCATAAAGAGGTAGATGCAATAGTATAAAGGGATGTAGGGGCCCAAATAAATATAAAATATCTGGCCTTTATAAATTTTGGGATCTCAAAGGAATGAGGGCTCAAGTGAGGTTACTCCAGATGCTTGTAAACTATTGGGATCCAGAGACAAAGGCCTTCAATCTCGATGAGAAACCATTGAGGATTTAAGTGGATGAGATATATTTTATCACAGGATTGTCTCGTTGGGTAAATGTAGTGAATATCAAGGCCCAGGAGGCTAGGGGTGGTATGACCATGGAGGAGTACATTGCCACCCACTATGTTGTAGGCACAGATAAAGTAGGGATCCAACTCCCAATCAGGGCGATCGAGAACCAGACCTTGAATATCATCGTACTTGTTCTTACACGGATCTCAGGGTTGGCCTTGTTGCACCAGGCCTCAAGGCAACTCATGTTCTATGCAGTGGATTTTTTACGATCCATTGTTTATGACTAGTGTACCTCACTACTGGCTAACATGAAGGGCCAACTAATAATTTCAAATAGAGAATAAAGAGGAACTTTGGATTTGCATATATTATATGTAGTTTTTTATCTAAGCAAGTTCTAGGCTTGAGCCCTAGAGTATATGTTATTCCACATGGACCGCATGATCCAACCATGTCATGGTGGACCAATGTGATGAGCTGGATAGGAGGTGGTAGGGTGTGAACCCTCTACAATGATGAGTTCTTTTTCTGGTGGTGTCGACAAGTCATAGCCATTGATGACTACTCTTATGCTGGGATCGACTACAAATGGGATCCAAATATGCCTTTTCCACCAGGTTCCTCCTATGGTGATATTGGTAAGAAATGTTTTTATATATTTCATTTTTTGTGTTATTTTAAAAATAATAAAAAACAAAATTATTTTTGTATGGTATCAAGTATTAACAATTGTTTTATCACGTAGATGTAGGTTCATGGTGACCAAATGGATTCCCATGACATCAACAGAGGAGCCAACGAGATGAGAATGTGGGAGGAGATGCAGAGAAAGTATTGCAGAATGTGCACGGGAACCTCTCTCGATTGACACACAAGATTCCTATGGTTCAAGTGGAGGAAGTGCCAGAGGCTATGCAATGACATTTGGTGGGTGTGCCCTGTGCATGGGTGCGACTCTTCTAGTGTCTCACAAACACCGTAGTGTTCTATCATGATACACATCCAACTCCATAGGCTTATATTCCATGATCATATATATACTAGCCATATATGTATTTTGAGGGTGTGAGCTCCATTTTGTATTATGACACCATATTTTTGAAAATATGAAATATAAAATATTTGGTCTTCGGCTTTACTTATTTATGTTAGAATGTGTACATGTATGAATGTTTTTTCTTTACTTAAGCTATGTGAAAAATGCCAATCTAAAACATAATTAACATAAGCATTGGATACATTATTAGAACTTCTAGGTATGTGATTATAAGTAATAAAATAAAAGTATCATTCCAAAATTCGTACACGTAGGAATCGTCGGAGTAGAGTAGGATATCACATACGGTCACTTCCCTTTAACTGAAATATGACTAACGGGGAGTCCAGGAGAACCTATAAATATCAAACACCATGCGAAATGGCGTCACGTAATAGTTCTATAATGATGCTATACTCAACCATATTATTCATTGATGGCTCCAAACAAACACCACCTAAAGATACCAGTTGGCCTTTGGATGAGTAAATGAACCAAGTGGAAAAAGCAATGTTTCGTGTATAATGACTAGTACCATCGGCGAATCGTAAGTAAAATGAATACTCCGTTGACATCTCCCAACCAAGGGAAAACTTGATAATCCATCTGATGACAGAAAGGAAAAGATGGATATACACTAAGATACACTAGTATATAAAGATTCTCCCCCAAGCTCGAGGGCTCAAGCATAATATATTCTAATGTAGATCCCATTTCTAAGCTCATGCAACATATTTCCCTCATAATATTCCAATTCATAAGCTCCTTTCTCTAAACCACATGGGGTTGAACTTTCCCACCCCCAACGATTCTTTGGATTTCTCATACAGGATAACCAAGTCACCCTTAGCGTACTTCCGAGGATAGATAGACCTAACATACTGAACCTTAACACATCATTTATTCACTTCGATAGCCGTAGAGGTGTATCGAAGTTGCTCATCTAGATGCTCTAGGTGCATAAGGTGTTCTTCAATATCATAAGTGTCAGGTAGGAGCTCAATTGTCAGTTTGAGGGAATGGATTTCACATTCAATCAGAGGGATATACTCCATGCCATGTACTAATTGAAAAGGAGATTTACCAAGGTTCGATATGCCTAAAGTGCTAGGTAAAGCATTAGATACCAATCAAATTTACTCTGGTTGACATTTTTTTGCAAAATGGTCTTGAGAGATTTATTCACTGCCTCTACTTTCCCATTTTCCTGGGGATAATAAGGTAAAGAATGACCATTCTTAAACCCCAATTTTTATGTTAACTGCTTCATAATGTCATTCTGAAAGTGACTACTGTGATGGGATTCTGAACATCGCTATAATTTGGTTGAATACGAAGAATGTTGTTGTCTTACCATCATTTTTAATGGTAGGCATGGCCTCTGCCCATTTAGTGAAGTAATACACAAAAACAATAATATGTTGATGCCCCCAACCGACGTTGGGTTAAAGTCCATAAAATCTACCCCCCACTTGGTGAAGGGATCGACGGTGATTACTGGGTGAAGAGGGGATGTATGTGAGCACATTTTCTGAGTGAACACTTGGCAAGGGTGACACTTATTGACTTCTTGAACAGAACCTTTAAAAATCGACGGCCAAAAATAATTTTCTTGCAAATTTTTTTGGGATGTCACAAGCCCATATAGATGACCACCATAAACCTCACTGTGAGTGTCATTGAAAACCGACTCAGTTTCCTTGTGAGTCAATAAACGACGCAAAATATTATCTACTCTTCGACGATTGTAACATCCCGCTCTGGCACACTGACAAAACTTATTCTTTGAAGACACTTGCTCGCAAGTGATCTGGATTTTTATGATGATGAACCACTTAACCTTGATGATGATGCGTCATGATTTATGACAGGATGTTTTACTATTGCTATATACAGGTTCTATTGACTCAGTTTC
>JASDQU010737009.1:527283-551054 GCA_032191745.1 Picea mariana | reverse complement strand
ATAAAAATAACTAGAGAGAATTGAATAATAGAATAAAAGAGACTAGAAATTAAGGAGTAATTTAAGGGGAGACTTAAGGAGTAAATTAAGGAGTAATTTAAGGAATGATTAAGGAGTAAGTTAAGGAGTAATTTAAGGAGTGATTAAGGAGTAATTTAAGGAGTAATTTAAGGAGTGATTAAGGAGTAACTTAAGGAGAACTGAAGGAGTGATTTTGGGGAAGTGAGAGAATTGAGTCTTTTAATATTTAAAAAGAAATTTATTTTGGAGAACCAGAGGCATGTGTGACACTTGGATGGTGGATACTGTTAGAGGGTTAGTCTTTAAAAATTAATTAATTAATGATTTATGAATTAGGTCAGTCTCAAAATTCTATAAAAGGAGGGGAAAGGAAGGAAGAAAGGGAGAACGGTTAGCGTAACGTTACGCTACCGAATTGTGTCTTGACGGGTTGCTTGTGAGGAGTTGGGTATATCTCAGCTATGATAGGAGTGGTAGCTTAGTCGTTGAGGCTTGCTGAGACGCTATTCTATCTCTGGTTCTTGTGTGGCCCCTTTGCGGCTCGGGGGGCTAAGGGGGAAGAAGAGTACCCCTAGCGTTTGGCTGGGAGGTACCGGTGAGTTTTCAGCGGTTGGCAAGAGGAAGTGGCAGGGAGAACGGACAAGCGGCACAAAGCGAGGGAAGCGGCACAGTGCGAGGGACGTCTCCGAAGTGGGCGAGTGGCAACGGTATGATTTTAATGGTAAAGTAGAAAGCAGTTTTATATTCGGAAAAATTATTGTTATTGGTGATAAAATGATGAGATTGGTTGGCATTATGGTTTGCAATTTCGTTCCGCAATGATATTGTAGAGTTTTTTTATATTCTGATCATGTGTCACCTTAGTTATAATGTCATGTGTTTTTGCATTGATATGAATTAGGTGATGTTGTTAATTTCTTATTGTTAAAAGGAAAAAGAAAAAAAAAAATTTCCTATTGAACTTCGTTATTCATAGACTTAACGAAGGGGTCGTTACATATGGTATCAGAGCCGGTTCGACCCGCGACTTGGGGTTTGCTACGGCTTTCGTTGACATGAGTGGGTTTTATTATACCGTTGTTGATTGATTAGATTGTGTGCGTGCGCAGTAATCTTGGTTAGAGGACGCCGCGGAGGCAGATGACGGGGTTTTAATCTGGGCTTGATCTGGTTTTTATTTGTCATTGGGGCGTTTTGTTTCTCTGATTGGTTCGGCATTTCGTTTTTCCTTTTGTGGACCAATCGTTGGCATGGTGGTTATGGTCATGATTGCTGCATTCCGTGTCTGTATTTTGCTAAATCTATGGGGGAATCTATGGCTGGGCGTAATGTTGTCAAAGCGTTGAATCATTGTTTGAGTGGGGCGTTCGACTATCTGTGTCTTGCTGAGGTGTTGGGCGTACTATATCTGCGTTTTCATTGGTTAATGTTCAACGTCTTGCTACATGTCTTGGGCGTCATTTTGGGCATTTGTTGCGATACTGTTGAAAGGGTAATTGCCCAGCTATTCGCTGCTTTTCTCCTCATAGCTTCCTTCTCCTCATAGCTTCCAAGCGTCAGTTTTAGTCATGTGTTGTGATAGTTTAATGGCACAGTTAAGCTGATATTTTTAAAAGATAGCACAGTTAAACAGATAGTAAAAAATAAAAAATAAAAAAAAAATATATATATATATATATATATAAATAGTTATACAATTGCACAGTTAAACCGATAGTTATTGATGGTTAAACGATATATCAGATTTCCAGTTTCTGTCGAATTAATTGGTGTCTCCATCAATGCGCGCCCCAGGTTGTAGGGTTTAAGACGTTTTGAATCGCAGGAAAAAAAATGAAATTTTGGGACAATTCGGTCCTCGGGAGGATTTTGAGTACTTGTTGTTATACACAACAAGGGCTGCGAATGATCATGCGAATGTGAAATTCTTATATTTCTTTGGTCGGCAAGCAGAAGCGGCACGGAGCGAGGGAAGCGGCACAGCACGAGGGACGTCTCCAAAGCGGGCATGTGGCTAAGGTATGATTTAAACTGGTAAAGTATAATGCATTTTACTTTCGGTAATTTAATGTTATTGATGTTGAAATTGTGGAATTTTTATGGCATTTGTTATTCGGCAAATTCGTTTCTGCAAGATTGTGTGAGTTGTTCTGGCAAATGTTAAAATTTTTACCGCCGTTTGGCCATGAGAAGAATATAGTTTGTTGGGCGTTTTTGGGAATGCACGGTAGATAGGAGGTCGTTACAACGATACAGAGTGTCGCCGATGATAAGGTATTTTTTTTCTTGATGATGTATATGTCGTCATTCGTCTCTCGATAGATGCTAGGATGCATTCAAGGTTTGAAGATAAATTAGAATGTATCCACACCATGGGTGAGAAGATGAGATAAGGAAGATATGTTCATCCACGAATGAATCGTCATGAAGAATGCCCTCATCTAGTCGAGGTAAGTCTGATATCAACTCGAAAAAACTAGTGATTTCTTAAACTCGGGTTTGATTTGAATTTGATTATATCCTAAAAATTCATCCATAAAGGAAAAAAATTTCGCTTCTCACGCACTCATCAAGAATCTAGTCAATGAAAGGAGTCGAGAAGTTATCTTTAGTACAACTCTTGTTCAGGTCTCGAATATCCATGCATATGTCGATGGATCCTTGTTTCTTATTCATGGGAATGGGCTTGGAAACCCATTGGGTCAAGGGAACCAGGTAGATGAAACCAATATTAAGTAGCTTCTCTACCTCTTCCTTACTAGTAGGGGCCTTCCTAGGATGAACAAATTTAATACATTGTCGAAAAAGTATAGCATTTAGATAAGTCTCGATCCCATGTTCAAAAATGTTGGGGTCGATCCCTGATATCTCTTTGTATGACCAATAAAATACATCACAAAATTCTTTGAAGAGATCGGTGTAGATCTGAATTTCTTCAGGTGAACAATGCACACCGATATATATGTTCTCAATTTTGCAAGGAATTTGAGAGATGTTGATCATGATGGTAGGAGAAATATTCACCATGTTTTCTTCAGCATAAATACCATATGTATCTAGTGGAACCACATCGTGACTGACCATATCACTCAAGGTAAATATAAAGTCGTCCTTTTCGATCCTAACAAGTTCTGGGAGGAAATAGGAGAGATGATGCATATTGTCCCAAGTCCTATCAAGACCATATATGGCCTCTAATATGGATTCATCTGAAGGTAAAGTATCGTCGAGTAAATCATGTGAACAAGATGATTGGGAAGCCCATACGGGCTCTGGAGAAAGATCCTCCTCGTCCATCTATGAGGAGCAAGGATCTGGGTCAGCAGTAGTGTTAAGAATAGCTCGATATTCAATCTCTTCCTCTAATAGTGGCATTTCCATCCCAATGTGTGACTGACCTTCGCATGACATAGTCGAGGAAGGTAGGGTCCAAGGGTCATTGAAATACAAAGTACGGAAAGGAACGAACCTCATTGATGACAAAGACCTACTAAAAATGGAATGAATGTGATGGATTGGTGCCACGAAATCAAATCTACCCATGAGAGAGGAATACATTCTGACACAAACATCCTTTTTTTCCTATGAAGAATTATTGATCACTAGGATTGAAGTTCCAAATGATTCATTAAGACTAGCAAGCATCAAGGACAATTGATCAATCATCACTATTTTTCCTTCGTGAGGAAAACATAAAGTGCAGACGACATGACCGCAGTCATGGAATAAGTCCAATTACGACCTAGTATTAAATTATAGTCAAGGGGCACATCAACCACCTCGACATCAACCTCCATTGTCTTTCCACCTAACTGGATCAGAAAAGTGGGAAGAATTTTGTGGGGTCGAAAAGAACATCCATCAAATGAAGTCAACATAGTCATAGATTCAGATAGAGTTGGAGAGTCAATGGCTTTCCAACAGGTTAGGGACATCACGCTCATTGCAACACCTTCATCAATTACAATGCATTTGATGATAAATTTTGTGTACTCCACATGTATTTGAAAGGGCACATGGTAAGGAAAGTGAGGCTTAATATCCTTGATGTCAAACTTAATAACCTTCTAGGCACATCGGTTTAGAGCTCCCAAAGAATATAAAAAGGCATTCCTTTGTGAAGGACACATCTGGAGCACCTCTAAATCTGACATCACACAATGGATTTGAACCAGATATTCAACAAACGAATGGTTCTGGGAAACTCTAGCATTAGGATTTTGGGGAGAGCATTTTAGTTCAGAATACGAGGCAAAGTTTCTAGATTTGCAATCTGCAAGGGTGTTTCTAGAGGATGGGGAGACTCTAGACCTGTAACAGTCTATGAAGAACCATAATCACAAGACCAAGTGGCTACATCAATATGATACTTGACCATATTAACACTTAGATGGTCACCATCATGTGTTGAGGTTTTTTTACTCCCGCTCGACGCATTTCTGATGTTGTAGCACCCTGAGGACATGTGATGATTATGCAAAAACATATTGGTCAGCACAATGGGTGGTTGTGATAAGAGCCTTGAGGCTTCCTCGATTTTGGGGCATAGGTGGGTAAGGTGATCATATTTACAAGGTTTACAAGGAAACTTCACCTTCCATTTTTCTTTCTTTCCCTCAACAACATTATTATTCAATCTATCATTGTTAGTGTCATCCTTGACTTTGTTATTATTTTTCCCACCCTTTCGATTATTGCCTTGTCCTTTACTTCTATTCCCTCCTTGTTGTTGGTTACCTTTTGGGTTGGCCAATGACTATACAAAATGCACATCTGTCGACTAAGTGGGAGTGGAGGACGAAGCCAAAGCTTGTCCTACTACATGCTGTCTTAGAGACAAATAATTCAACTGGTTCGCCACCAAGTCTATAGAATTAGAATTTGCAAAGCCTATGATGCCATCGACATGAGGACCAAGATTTTGTCTAGGGTCATAATTCGACCGTGACAAGTTAGGAAGAATTTCATACAACATCTCAGGCTAAGCATTTATGAGGTCCAGTTGTTGGGATTTTAAAATATCTTCTTCCTCAGATGTTATTCCAGATGTAGAAACATCCTTCCAAATATAAGGAAATAAATACTTAAGGAACCATTCCAACATAAACTATGGAGGAATGTAGGATTTAATCGACCTTTTCTTCCTATGCCACTCTTCGATATGGTACAAGATATGTGTGGCCTTATCTTGGAGAAAGGAAAAAAAAAATTCTTTGCCGACAACATAACAAATTGACAATTAGAAGTGGTTGAGAAATACCAAAATCATCTAACTAAAGTTTTTGTATGTTCCCCTCGGTAGCTCAATGTGCCATTTCAAATAAATCCCCGTCAGGGTGTGTTGAAATAGTATCAAACAAATATAATATTCATTAATATAATTGGATGAGCACCACAGATGAAAAATAGTAACATGATCATGTAGATCATCGCCAATATTTCCCTCGAATTTTGGAATGTCTGAAGGAAGTTTGGTGGGGATGGGGGGCCATGACAGATCGTGATGCACCAGGTCATTCATTAATATCGAAAAATATGGTATATTAAGAATGAGAAAAAAATGGATTCGGGGTTGTGGTGTGTGAGCCCATGCTCCTAGGAAATATTGGTGTTGAGAGATTGCAGGCCATCTAGGGTTCTTGTATATACCATGGCCCTGTCGGGTAGGGTAATATCCTCCACCAAACTGATTCATAAGAGGTTGTATGGGAACCATACTTGCAGGGGTGGCATAATGAGGGTTATAAACATTGCGCCCATCTGGAGGATCTCTAGGATGGGGATTTTCGATAGTGTGAAACTGAATCCCTATGGGTGGAAATCCCAAGGATAGAGGTGGATTTGTAATAAAAAAATTGTTTTTTGGAATTGGCATGGAGGAAGAAGGGGGAAAGGATGGAATATATGAAGTGGCTTGTATGCCCAGTCGAGTACTCCATCCAGGAGCATTGAGACTAGGATTAGAACAAAAAGGGAAGGGAGGCTCACCTCCTACAATAGGATTCATTTGGGGAATATTACCTCCTCCAAACAAGAGAGGCATATGCAGAGGATACATGCCCCAAGGTACAAAACTAAGATTTGTATTAGTCGTTGGAATGGAGGATGAAAGTTGCGACGTCATATTGGGCATACCAAAAGAAAAAAGGGTTATATAATGAAGGTATGGACAGATAATTGTATCCCGACGTACCAAAAAGAGACCCGAAAGGGTTAGTTGCTATGGGTCGAGTAAAAACCATAGGATGGGTAGCAGTAAGGATGGGAACCTCCGGTACTACAACCGTTGCAGCTAAACAAGTCGAAGGAACACCGCTAACCATAGAAGGTATAGGAGTCAAGGGACTCCCTGTTTCATTCGGACTCGAATCAATACCCATAACTAGATAATCACAAGTCTAGGAGGTGGAGATATATGTACCCCATCTATTAAATTTACACCTTTCGGAAGGAAACTTTGGTAAAGGCTCAAAATGTGGTGGTAACTTCAACAAACGACAAGACCTGCAAGGAGGTTGGTCTTTCTCCGTGATGACTCAAGACTTGAGATATGAAACCAAATCCTAGGGCCAACTACCAATCAAAGAGCACACAAAAATAAAGAAAAAAAGGAAAAATGCACACAAACAGGATATGGTAGCTGGAAAGGGGCCTCCCTCACTAGAGTAGGTATGTCTCTCCCAAGAGGGGCCTGAGATTCCCTTCAAAATATTGGAGGTATTATAATCAATTATAAGGGACCTCATGGGCTTAACAACACATTCGGTCATATCCCCCTAGAGAGGTAATCCTCCATAAAGGTTGTGTGTTTTACGAACCTTATCTAACTCAGGGTATTCGCATAATAACCCCTGCAAGTAACCTAATTGGCTACTAATGTCAAGCAACTAGATCCACCACGATATAACCAATGTGCAGGCGAACAGTCGTAAGTTTGTTCCACCGTATGGCCAGGGTAACAAAGCCTAAAATCTTGGAAGCAATGCCTCTCATGGAGGTAAAGGTACTAGAAAGACCCCCCATATACGAATGGAACCACAAAAATATATCTCACACTAAGAAGATATTAGAGGGTTATCTTTGCAGCCAACTTCACACGACCTCCTACTTAACTCCTATGTGAGCGGAGCCTCCTAATGTCACTAATTACAAAATGAGTTTAACCACTCCATTGTTAGACACATATGTTTAGTTTAATAGCCCTGGAGAATTTTAAACCCAAAATCCTATTCCAAGGCCCTATGTCCTATGCTTTTTTGTGTACCCTGAGAAATAAAATCATTTCTAATGAATTTTAGTTAATCAACATTACTTTTAATGGATTTTGTTTACTCAACGGGTGTGGTCATGAAACTAACGATATTATGACTCAACATATGAAAACAAAGAATATAAAAATATTGATAAGCCCTAATCTTAAATTCTCAAGAGATGGTAATCTTTGAAATACAACTTTCAATGAAATTTCTACAATTTCAATAAAATGCAATCTTTCCACATGTGTCAAGATCAATACTAAGTAATCAAAATAGAAAATTCCATAATGAAAAATAAAAAAAAGTTTAGAAAAAGTCGGAAAAACCACAGTGCTTGTGACATCATGTCGTCGACGTTTCGGATCCATAGCAGGATCCATCATCAGGACAAAAAATTCTGAGAAAAATTGTAAGAGAAGAGCCTTTATTAAATAGTGAGGGGGCGGGTGAAAAACCTACGGTTGGCTGAGTGAAACCCTCGTTTTTAGGAGAAATTTAGGGTTGACCAGAGGTTTTAGTGAAAAAAATAATAATTATTTTATGTTGATTAAGGGCTAAGTTAAGATTAAATTAAGGAGGAAACCCTAATCTCGAGGGAGTTCAAATAATATTAGTTATTGTCAATATTAAAGTTAGTTTATTATAGGTTAAAATAATAAGGTAAACCCTAGGTTAGTGTTAATTAATATTGGTTTAAGTTAGTTTGATTAATTAAAGCTAATAATAAGTTCAATTATTGATAATAAATTAATTTAGGGTCAAAAAGTTAATTTTATGGTATAGGTGTTAATCATAATACTATTAATAATTTTATGTTGATTAAGGGTTAATTTAAGATTAAATTAAGGAGGAAACCCTAGAATCGAGGAAGTTCAAATAATATTAGTTTTGTCAATATTAAAGTTAAGTTAATTATAGGTTGAAATAATAAGGTAAACCCTAGGTTTAAGGAAGTTTAGTGTTATTTAATATTAGTCTGAGTTAGTTTGATTAATTAAAGCTAATAATAAGTTCAATTATTGATAATAAATTAATTTAGGGTCAAAAATTTAATTTTATGGTATAGGTGTTAATCATAATACTATTAATATATGTTGGTTAAGGGTTGAAATAGGGTTAATAAAATAGGTTAAAAATAATGCTAAAATGTTTCAACTTCAAAAAAGGGGGCTAAATTTAGGGTTGACTGTAAGTTGAGAAAGGTTTTATTAAGGTTACGTTAGTTTAATATTAAAAAGGTAATAATAATAATGTTAACCAAGAAAGTCAAGGGGATTATTAGGTTTAAGGTCGGTTTAAGTTCACAAGAGGTTGTTAATCATACTATTGTGTGTTAGTGTTATTAATAGGTTTTAAAACAAATTACTTTGAGGTTATGTTAGTCTAATAGTAGAGGGGTGATAATAATAATGTTCTTAAAGTCAGTCAAAGGGATTATTAGGTTTAAGGTTGGTTTAGGAGATAAGGTTAAGTCAAGAACAGTAGGGTGATAATCATACTAAAACGTGTTAATAAAAAGTTGGCATTAATACTCTTAATATTCTTGTTTATTAAAGGTTTTATCATAACCGACTTTAAACCTAGTTACCCCCTTGACTTACTTTATTATTTTCTACCACTGCAAGAAAAAAGAGACAAGCCAAGGAGGATACCAAGAATAAAACACTTAGACCAATGTGGAAGGACAGCTAATGGAAAATATGATAAGAAATAATACCACCTGAAAATTCAACAATAAGAAGGTTTCCTATCACTCTGTAAGCACTTAATATTTAGTACAAATACCCAAGAAGACTCAACAACTAACCGAAATCACCCAGAAAACATCAAACTCAACCAACAAGATTAAAGAGATGATGTACAGGATTGGTTGAGAAAAAACTAGCGCATGTACATGCCCCACGGAAGGAAAACTCACGTATGTACATGTCTGTCAAGGGAAAAACTGTGTATATGTAGTAAGACACTGCCAGGGAAAGGATCAAGCCAAGAAGCTCAGATGAAAAGTAAAAGTAGGTTGGCAAGCAATAAGGCGACAAGGAAGCTTAGGCTAATAGAGAGAAAGTCAAGGAGAAAAGCACTCCAAACCCCAAAAAGAAGATCAATCTCCAGTATGGTCGCCAATTCTGTTACGAGGAAAATATCTCTATGGCATGGGGTAAACCACAACAGATGGAATGACATGAAAAAACCATCTCTAATCCCAAGTATGCTATATAAATGAAATTATAACAATACAAGTTCAAGATCCTACCTCATCCAGACGTTTGATGAAGATCATCGTTGAGCACGCAACTTAAAGATTTATACTTGCAAATTTTCCTCAACAACCAAGGAATGCAAGCATATGGTGATAATATATAATGTTAGAATATATATTAGCACAGTCCGTTAACATACATGACAAATACACCCATGGAATAATAATTCAAATATTTGCAAGATATCAATTGGACAAGAAAAGAGTATTTCTATTAAAATAATTAGCGGGATTATGTAGGTGACAAAATTCTGCAACAACACATATCGAAACTGATAAACTAAGTCCCTCCAGATCGACCTCCACCACTTCAATTCTCCACCAATGAAAATCTCATATAAAGTATACAATGAGGTTCTCCATCAAAAAGAAGGAAGAGCTTGGGGGTTGAACAATGAGTTTAGAATTTTAAGGATAAAGGGATGCAAACTCAATGTGAAGTGAAATTTCTCGAGAGTATATTTTCTCTCAAAATTTTAATTCTCTCCTCTTCCATGGCTTGGATATGGCTCAATTTATAGCCTTCAAATGGAACTGAAGGGATGAGTAAGAGTGTTTCTAGTATATGGAGGGTTAAGGATCATGGATCTCATGATGTGAGATGGAAACCCAACATAGTTTTTAATTTTGAGCACCAAACCCGATGTACGCGTGTTGAAGTGGAACAACCTATGTATACTCTTGTTGTCTAACTATTAGGGTGCGTATATGTGGAAAAATGTTATTTTTTGGCTCTAGAAGGTAAAAAAGGGGACTTCAAACCTGCATAGGGAAATGGAAATGCCATCCAAGCAAGTTGCATGGGGTGAGGAAAAATTTTCTATAACACCAAGATGTGTCTCATCATGTACTAACATCAACAAGTATGTACCAATAATATATCAACTATAGATCAAGTTGTGACTCATCAATTATGCGCAATATAATCACCTCATCAACTCATCAACTACATTTCCCAAGATGTAGTTCAAGAAAATGCCAAATGCATGCACCAAGATATCCAACAAATACATCACAAGATATATCAATGGAGTTCACATATGTATCAACCATGTACCACAACATATCTAGCTCAAGAAAATTCACTACAACAAGTATAGTGCAACAATAACACCTCTAGACATGTGCCAAGAGAATGCCTCAATAGATGAATGATATGTCTCTAGCTAACATCCCATAAACAACATGCCATATCATCACTGACATAACCAACACTATTCCTCAACATAAAATGTCTCAATCCACACTCTATTGTTTGTACCATGCATTTAAGCTATACTTTCAACACTCAACCATATGTCATCACCATACATACATAAAATACACATGCCAACTTATAATTATGAAAACCTGCAACAAACCATGTTAGACCCTGCAAAATAGATTTCTACCATCAAACCATGTTGCAACTCATCTGCATAGCCATTTTTTCCAAGGATTTTACCACAGGTACACGACCTGTTCTACATACAACTCATGTATGCACGTGACCTTTATATAGGTCACCTCACATATGGACACGACTTCTCCCAAAGGATCCCGTGTATGCTTAGTAAAACTCAAGCTTGAGATTACCTCATGGTTTCCATTCTATTCTGGTTGTTCAGTCTTCTTCATCAACTTTTGAAGTTGTCCCAACTTCTCATAACTTGATCTCTGAGCTTCCATCTTTTCAACATTTTCCTCCTTCCTAGCTTCATGTGTTGTCCTTTTCATGCTATATGAAGCACTCTTCATGGACTGTCTTCTTATGCTCCAAAAATATTGGAATTTTTGGCCAAACCCACTGCAACTATAGCATCTCATGGTGTGCCAATGAGAAACAATGTGTCGTGCTTGATTACATCTCCAACACCTTAGGGTGTTATGAAACCTTCCCACATCTTTCCTCGCAAATGTCCGCAATCCAAATCTTTGTGACCATATTTATTGCATGAGAAGCAGTTACTATGAAAAACATTTTCATACCTTTTGTTTGGTGTCCATATTGAAGATGTCTTTCTTCTGAATTTTCTTTGAGGTGTAAAGATTGCTTCTTGATGTCTTCCTTGCTTTGTTCTTTTGAAAGTTTCCTTGCCTTGTGTAGATTGTTGACTTGCAACATTGCTTCCACCTTTTGAGAATGAAGGAATTACCTCATGCTTCTTAGAAGTGCTTGCTTCAAGGTGTGTAGATTCCTTGTTGTATCCAAGACCTGGTTTATCATTTGGTGATATTTGACTATCCAAGATTTCATTTAATATTGCTGATTTGTTCATGAACTTGTTATGCGTATTTGACTTCTCTACTTTATTTCTGAGATCAACAACTTCAACTTCGAACTTATGGCATTAATCTTATTTTTCACTTATTTGATTATTTTATAGTTCCTCTACCCTTTTGGCTTCTTCAAATTTGGTCTTAATATTGACATTAAATTCAATACTTTTACTAAGCTCATCATATACCTTCTTCTTTTATTCTACTTTATTAATTATTTCATTCTTTATTCTTTTGATATTTTCTTCTTTTTCTTCTAATTGAGTCTTTTTACTTTCATCTTGTTCTTTGAGAATTTTCTTTAGCTCCATGATATGATTTGGGTATTTTTCTAGGACTTCATTAGTGCATTTTTCAAGATACTTCGAATATATTAAATGATGTCCTATTTCCATGCTAACATCACCTAACTCAAATAAAACTTGTTCTTTAAACTTCAACTACTCTTCTTCTTCTTCATCTACAAAAACTTCTACTACATCTTATTCTTCATTTGTAAGAGAGCATTAAACTTCACTAGGAGTATTATAATTAGAATATTTTAGAGAGTCTTTACCTTCATTGTCCTTGATGAAATTGTCTTCTTTGTCTTGATATAACTTCTCTAGCTTCGACGATAGATCCTTGGAGGAAGTACATTGTCCCATGCTTCCTTGACAAAAATTGAGAGTCCAGTGAAAATGGTCTTGAGTTATAATGCACCATTCTTCTTTTCTTCCTTTTGAGCTGAAAACTTTGACTTATTATTCAAGGGAATTGATCCAGCAATAACTTATTTCCAAGCACACACTCCTTTTTCCTTCAAATACCCTTTCATTTCTATTCTCAATGCCGAGTAATTTATCTCATGAAAGGTGGGAACTTCATCTGCATGTTCATTCATTTGTGTATCCATGGATATCGTTCAATATTGTTAATTATTATACTAAAGACTTTCTCTGATACCAATTGTTGGACACATCGACCACACTAAGACGAGGGGTGACTCAATGTGAGGCTCTTTTTACCATTCACAACATCATTACTCATTACTTATATTCACACTTAGTTTATTTCTTGTAAACATATCTCAATGACATGTATTAAGAATAAAGAACTATTCACCATCACAATAAAGAACACAATGAACACCATATATATGTATAAGTTTATTTTGTATTACAGACTACAATCCTTAAGGTTTATCAACACCAACTGAAATGAGTACCAAATCAAAGAGAGCACCAACTCTCGATGCAAGACCCAACCTGTAGATATCAACACCAATTGAGAAGAGGAATCCAATCCTCAAGTACAAGGCCCAACTTGTAGATAGAAAACAATTTTTCAAACTATACCAACAATCTATACCAATATAAGTGCATCAATTGTGCACAACACAACTTGTCAAAACAACCTGTCACCTCAACCTATGTCATCAATATAATCATCCAGATCTGATATGTAACTATGTAACAAACCTGGTGTATGTGATCATATACCTACAAACCTTCCTTAACTTCAACAACAAGAGAGTACCATTTTGATCAAACTTTACTCTAGTCTCACATGACTAATTTTGGATTACTCAACAACCCTAACATGCAACAATCATAACTTTGTACCTGTAATGAATAAAGGTTTGAAAATTATACAAAATTTCTTACAGTGACTTGTATGAAACTCCTCCAAGTCTCCCTCCTTAGAACCTCCTAGAAAAGGAGTTAATATAAGAAATGGAAGACCTTGTTGAATTATGTATTATTCTAGAGAGATAACTTCTAGAGCATGCCATGCGCATAATATTTTATGTATGGATATGAAAATGGTACACAACATAATATATACTGTAATTTAACTAATGCATTTAGTATTACTGAATGTGGATTTTTTATGAATAATTTATGATGTTTTTGCTCAGAAAACCTGTTTTAGACTAGTTTCAGGACTAGCCACAAACCCTATCTTCCACATAGTGTAACTTCCAAACTAAAACGACCCACGAGAAGAAATTTTTATCACATTTACTTGCATATTTTGTCTCAACATACTCAATATTTAGCTATCAGAATCATTCTAAAAATGATTTGTTGAAAAAATGGTGAGATGACCTGTAAATAACATACCTTAGAAAGAATCATCAAAAGAATTTATCCTCCCTTGAATTTCAGCCTTCTTTACTTTGCCTTCCCTTTGAAATTGACCTTATATCTCCTTTGGTTACCTCATTAACTTATATATATTCAATATTCTTAATGGAATACTAATGGGAGACCCTTTCTCTCTTATTTATACTCTCTAAGTAGCTTCCTCTAGAAGTATCCACTTAACCACTTTGTCCACTTAGCCACTTTGTCCACTTAACCACTTTATCCACAAATAGTAAACTCTCTAATTCTAGTTGCAACTAATTTATTTTTAATTGTTTTCTTGTTGCAACCACTTAACCCATGACTAAACACTTTGACTGGTCAACTTCTTCTAGGAGGTTATAGAATAATTTGACTTCTTTGACCTTCTAGACACTTATAGATAATTCATGAGGGTTCTCCAACTTTGCATGGCCATAACTCTTTAACCGTGAGGATTTATGTGATGCTCCACGTATAACTAGAAACAAAATGACATATACTATCCATATGGAATATTTTCTCCTCCAAATTCATTGATATTTATTTTATTATTCCTTAATCTATCTCAGGTTCCCTAACCACACTGCTGGGCTACTCAACGACCTAACCATTCTGAATTCACAAAGCGTCTTCTCGTGAGGGATTTCACCATAAGGGGACCAATTTGAGAAATTTATCCTAAAGTCTCTTCCCGTGAGGGATTTCACCCTAAGGGGGACACCTTAGAGTTTATCCATTTGGTTCTTCCTATCAACCATGACATGAAATCAATGATATAACTCCCTTTAATATCAACATATCATTATGACACCACTTGAAATCAACCCTTTGTCAACAATTACATCAATGACCATATAACCAATAATCAATATATCAATGATAAAAACACATCACTATGACAATACTTGACATCAAATCTTAGACATCAGTCCTTTGGCATCAATGAAAATATAGTACAACAACAGTGTGGTCCATCTTGTATACTAGTCATCGCAGCTTCCAACAAGGCAGTATTATTCTTTAATAGCATTCCTCAATGAATTCAAAGTGGGGGACACCACGAATATTGCAAATTCATCATTGGCCCTTTTCTCACAGTAAGTTTCCCACCAATCCTTAACATGGGGGATAGCCTTATGGAGCACAAAGGTAATATTTTATCTATTGTAAAAATTATGGACCGAAAAATATCCTTATATCAGATTCAACCATTTATTTACAACATCCACATCTATCTGGCCTTCAAATAAAGGGATATCAAAATTGACTTGTACCTTGAAGGGGGTTGTGTGGCCGTTTGATGAATATGTGTTTCTTGTTGGAAGCCATCAAAGGATCTGTGCAAATCTATCCATCATCCCGTTTCTTTGTCGTGCACGGGATTCCTCAAGCAACATTTTAAAAGGATCTCCTACTCCATCATCTTGTTGATGATTGCAACCACATGAGACATTCTCCAGACACAAACCTAAGAGAGAGCCCCTGAGAGGGGTGTGTGGTTCCTATATGAGAAAGAGATAGAACATAGAGATGGCCTCCTCCTTACAGAGAGTTGAGAAGAACTCAATATGATTCTCATGTGTAACGCAGTGAGAAAGGAGAACTACAAAGTTGGACATGCTTGTTGCTGAGGAGAAGGTGAACGTGCGAAATCCAATAGTTTTGGGTGCATCGTCATGAGAACATAAATGAAGATGATGTATTAGCCTCCTCTGAGCAGAAGAGTTGATGAGAAAGTCCATATGACTCTCCTATGTAATGCAGTGGGAAAGAATATATGTTGAGTGGGCGTGCCTGTGGATGAGCACAGGTGAACGTGATCCTACTGGTTGAGCACTAGCGAAGAAGTGGTTGTTCTGTGTAACGTAGTGAGCCTGAGATATGAACATCCCCATGGATGTGCCCCTAGTGGATGAGCACTAGTGAGGTTGGATTTGTTGTGCCAATAGACACTTCTATTGACAGGTTCAGTCTAATATAAGTAAAGGTAAATTCCCCATTGAGGAATCATATCTTTCATGTGAGTTTGGAAATTTCAGCAAATATACCTTCTTGGGAAAAGTGCGCACCTCTCTTGGGCGCTAGTCTTCTAGGGTTTGAGCACCCTATTGTGTGCTAGGTATTATTGGTGGTGAAGGTATTTATCTTGAATAATATAGCAAAGGATTTGGCTCATTTTTCTTCCCTTGTTGAGAAGGGTTTCCCAAGATACTTCTTGTCTTCTTGTGCATGGTGTTTCTTCTTGTGATCTTGGTTGCTGCAACATTATTAGTTATGGTTAAAGGCAAATGAAAAAATTGAATGAACTTCATCCTTAAACTTTCTCATAGAAAAATCAACACATCTCTCTTTTCTTCTTCCATGGGAGGCCATCATGATCAGCGGGGATGACCTTTCAAGGGCTCAAGCACTTCAAGTCCCAACTCCTCGTACCCTAACCTTGTTGGGGACATGCACATAGAAACAAACAAAGAGAAGACCACTCTGATTCCACTGATATAGATTTATAAATGGAACGAAATGGAATACATATCTATAGAAAATCAATACAAAGACATACAATAGAACTTGAATTCTATTAATAAAGAGAATATGTTGAAACTGTAAAAAAACGGACTGAAACAAACTTGCTCGAATGGTGACAACTTTTCTCTGAGAAGAGATGTGATGGATATGCTCATTCGCAAGAAGATGGTTATGATGAGGCTCCAAAGAACTTTTTAACATAAATAATAAATGAGAAAATGCTAAACATCCAAAAACCTAAGCCTAGGAGATGTAGCGCCAAAAGCCATGTGGGCCCCGATGGGGTAAGTTGGTACATCAAATTCCCAGGGTTGTAACTTTTGCATATGATATCCATTTTAGGCACAGATTATCTTGTTGGAAAGAAATATCCAAGGAATACACATGTTGTTGTTTCACCCTATCTAAATCTTATAGTGTGACTGTGCCACGCCCAAAAAACATTGTTTAGGGCCTCAAAATGGCCACATAAGTTTAGGACCAAAAAAACTAGGAAAAAACTACCAAAATGAAAATTGTTCTTTGAGCTAGTGGAATAGGCGGGTGGCCACTGATATCCACCTCAATCAAAAGGGAACCACTAAAAATTCATAATTCCCATATCTAGTTCAAAATGCATTTTTATCTATGTCCTCTTTGATTCTAATCTGATTATATCATGACTACAAATCTATCTTAGAGAAAATCTTAGCTCCTTTGACTTGATCAAACAAGTCATCAATGTAGGTAAAATTATATATTTTTTAATAGTCATATTTTTAAGTTGTCTATAATAAATACACAATCAGAAAGCTCCATATCTCTTTTTGAAAAACAAAACTGGTGCTCCACATGGAGACACACTAGGTATGATATACTGTTTATATAAAATTTCTTGAAGTTTCATCTTAAGTTCTATTAGTTATGGAATACTCACTCGGTAAGGTTCGTTAGACACTAGTGAAAATCTGAGTACTAAGTCTATGGTGAACTCTATGTCCTGTCTAGGAGGTAATCAAGGAATTTCCTCCAGAAACACATCTTGAAACGTGTAATGTACCTCAAATTTTCCATAAAAAAATAAAATTATGTGGTCATTAATTCCCAAATTTTGTTTTATATATTTACTGGTAGAAGGAGGAGGTTCTCATTTTTGTTATAAATCTTTGTAGTGTAACTCTTAAGTTCTGCCTACCACATGATGTTATAACTATGCCATCCTAACTTACTTTGGATAGAAAAGATTATAGGGATAAATCACCAAGGGTCCTAGTAATTCCCTTTTGCCTCCATCTATTCACCTATATACATATGTATGTCTATATAGTGGTTAGACTTAGGACTTATATTACAACTCTATCTTTAACATGAGATTCCTAAGTATGCACACAAGTCTATCAAATTAATTTGTCCCTCGGAAATATTTTTTTTCCATCTGTATAGAAACGGGATCGAGTTTAATAACATGTTCATGGCATAACTACAGAGCCTCGGTAATTAAACGGGGTTCTAAAACTTATACATTAGGTTTAGTGATGTTCCAGTCCAAACATCTAAATGGGTTTGACTAACGAGGACTCATGTTAACTCGCGTTACCATGATTTATCTAAAATACATTCCAACGAAGTCTTAACTCAATCGAAATGCTTACTAAAACTAATGTAGTGGATGTGAACGATATCAAAACTCGTCAAGTCACGGAGGGGTCTATTTCCGACATTCTTTTATGTGGAAGCGATGGTCTACTGTCAGGAGGAGTTAAGGCACTGTAAATACCATTTAATGGCAATCCTGCGAGTGCAAGTTACATTGTATTCAGCTGGACTTTCATCCAACGTGTCACACCTACTCTTCCCTCATCACATGGCTAGATTGTCCTTCATACTCTTTGCATTTACACTGAGAAAACAAGGCACCTCTTAGGGTTTTAATGTGTTTACAGTTTTCATTGTGGATTTCTTCGAAGAGGCTCTGTATATCATTTTCTTAGCAGAGGAGACTGTCGTCAGTGGAGGTCGTTTAATCCGGGGTATCAGACAATGTCGTCTGATTCCCTGGTATGTCTTTCCTTTAATGCATTTCTATGGTTGAATAGAAAAGTGGCTCTTTGAAAAAATCGTTATAGTCAAAGCTGTAGTCACTCTGTAACTTATATTATACATTTTCTTTCTGCTGAAAACTCCCTTTATTATTACTTCGCTATAATACTTTCTGAGTCGTCCCCATTCCCGGAGAAGTGGTATTATTTGGTCATTTTTTCCTCAATCTCTTTTGAAGATAATGACATTCCTCCTCTGGCTTAGAGAGAATGCATCCGTTTCTCTTGGTCTATGTTTCAAGGTCTAGGGTTTTGTAATTCTCTGTTATCGTGGCTCCTTATAGTCCCTCTATTATGGTAATTCGAGGCCTGAAGCCGAATCTTCGTGAGACTATGTGAGAAATTATCTTTCAGAAAGAATAGTCCCATTGTGTAATGCATAATACGTTGTATATTTTCCTTCCTTTCTTTGTAAAGGGGTGAGTCCATACTTCTATAGTTTCATCAAGTTTTCACTGGTTCCTTCGCATATGTTGCTTTCTTTTTGTCTAATAAATTCCTGTTGGGTGTCATTAAAATGTGACCTCTACGATTTTCAATCAGTCTACTAAAGATACCCTATGGTATATCAAGTCCTTTTGAGTTTACAGACGTTATTTTCATTATCGTGACCTACACTATTTGAATTCAGTAGAAAGATATCTATGTATCAATTGTTTGAATTTATAAAGAAAATATCCTCTGCAATTTGGTTATGGAAGGTTTTGAACTCAACAATTATGTAGTCTCTGTTCTGCGTGAAAATTTTATATTATGTCTTCATACAACATGATTTATACCATTTGTATGTTAAAAGAAACCCAATACTATCAATTGTTTCATTTTCGTGAGTAATAGATTTTAAGATTCGGTATCAACACTAATGATGGTCACTGTTGATGCGAGGGTACCCATCAGGGAGTCATTGGACCATTCCCCTCATCTCGGTCACCTATCCAGCTAGGAGCGACAAGAGAAGAACATGAGACTGCTTGTCATAAGTTGAGCATCACTCTGGGATACTTTGTTACTACATTTCTCATTCTGTTGATGTTTTCGTTTACCTTTCTTTCATATAGTTATTGATATTTAATGGTAAAACTTTGTAGAGCTTTTGTCTATGCAAAATTCAGAATGTTGTATTCCTATCCTCGGCGTAAAAGGTATTTGAGTTTGTTTTTGTAAACTCTTCAGGCATTCACACAGTGAAGGCACAATTTCAATCTCAATTAATGATATGAAGTATAGTCTTCGCTCGATTTCCCATAGTGGCTGGAAGGAGGAGTATTCCCAATTGTGCTCTTGATTTTTCTTTGGTCTGGTTGAAATATGTAATAGCTCCTTTGAAGTTAAGCTACAAGGCCTTTCCCTGTCTATTTGAATTAATGAAATGACTATTGGATGATTTTTTCGTATCTTCTCACCATTCTGGTTTCTTCATATACTTAAGTTATTTACCATGGGTGTCATCTTATATTGCATATTCAATATCTAAAGTTTGTATAGTCCGAACTTACAGTTACACACTGAATAGATAATGAACTGATTCATTTATAAAGGTCTATATTTTGTAAATCGAATCTATTGTATATATATATATATATATATATATATATATATATATATATATATTCGTATCATATGAATGTCTATTTCGCTATATGAAGCTTCTATATCATTTTTCTTTACTTCGATGTTTTATAAATACTGTGACACTGTATCCTCCTTACAATAGGGTACAGATGTATATCTTCCTCCTTGTTTTGATTTAGCATGGACATGAATGAAATTTCAATTTAATTAATATGTTTTTTGTATAGTCATTCACCTACAGGATGGTAAGCATATAACTGTATGTACATGGCTACATTATTCAATTTCATTTACATTGTGTAAAATAGATAATTCTTGAATTTGCCCATATAATTTATTGAGAGGTTTTCACCTACGATATATCTTATTATAGCAGTAATCTAGTTCATAGATCCATATATCCGGAAGCTTCGTTTGTGTTAATCGATTCCTTCTAGATACTATTTCCAACACTTAAATATATGATAAACTAGATATAATCGTTCCACAATTTATCATCAACACCTGTTGATATATATATGTATATATATATACTGTAGGTTTTCTGAAAAACGTTCGAAATTTNTGTTGATATATATATGTATATATATATACTGTAGGTTTTCTGAAAAATGTTCGAAATTTGCATGGTGACTTTCTTACATAATTATATATTATGTACTTTCATATATATATATATATATATATATATATATATATATATATATAATTATCTCTCATTAAATTACAACTAATCGTAACAACAATTTAAATATGATAGGGTAACTGAATTCAAATCAATGTCAATGCTGAGAGGTAAATGTGTGGGATGCTTGAAAGAAATTCTAAGGTTTTATTCCGAAAGGCGATTACTAATAAAATAACCAATCATACTAGATGCATCGGATTCTAACATAAATTCCAAATAAAAAAATAATTGATGGGATTCTTATAACCACAGCTATGATTCCTTAAGAATTTGATAATAGAACATATCATATATATATATATATATATATATATATATATATAACTCAGATAAAAATCCCATCAACTAATAATTCATCATGACATGTAAATAGAGAAGGAGAAAGTGCACATATCTGAATAAAAGTTGTCGAACAACAAATGGAACAACCACGTTCCTCCCAACCTTAGAATAGGGCAGCAAAATCACTTGGCATGTTCACCCCCTAGCCTGACTATGAATCCAAGAGGGCTAACCTAGAATTTTTCCTCAACAATGCCTTTTTGTTTCAGCAGTCTCCTCCTTGCCTCACACTCAACAAGTAGTGTTCATAACAACAAGAATTTAGTAAATTCCCCCCATCATACAAGGCAATGTCCTGCCTCCTCACATATGCTACATATCCAAAAGAAAAAGTGCCTAGGTCTTTTCCCCTTTGGGAATTTTCGTATCTTTCCAAATCCATGATCTTCAGGGGCTACCAATGGCCAAATTCTGGATTTTTCACTTGTAACAATCAGCTGTGAGGTAGTTAAACATGTTCCCCACTCATGGAGTCATGGTCAGTTGATTTCAACATGGTTGTTCCATTTGTCTTCTAAAAATAATTATAAAATATTTTGTTTCATACAAGTGTCATAGTCAAGTGTTAGTTGGGTCGAATCAGATCTTTCTCCAACAGTCATAATCATTAATTACAATTAACCAAATTGAAAATTTGGAATTTTCGTAAATGACAAAAAGTTTTCAATTTCAAATTTACCAAAAACGGAATAATTTTCCCAAGAAATTTCAAATTCAAAAATAATTTATTTTTGGGGATGTTACAAAATGCTTTTAGTATTGGATCCTTAGTTAACAATTTTTCATTCATTTCTTCAATATTTATGGATATGTGAACAACATAAATCTAACAACCTTTCCTTGAATTCCTTTTTAATTGTAAAGTGGAGATTTGTCTTACCATCACTCCCCTTAGTATTCCTTTCACTTTTTTTGTTTTTTTCCAAAATCACCTATATATCCCAAAGTCTTATCATGATAGTTTACAAGAGATGAATGTTTCTCCAACTAATATATGCCAATGAGAAAATCATAATACCCTAATGGTAAACTATTTATATCTAATCTAATATCCATTCCATCCATGTTTATTGCATAATCTTTTACCATTTCAACAAATTTTCTTTTTTTTCTTGTAGCTAATTGAACTAGCCAATATTTTTATGTTTGACTTTTTCCTCTTTACATTTTTCTACCAGTGTAGCTGAAATATAACTAAAAATTACACCAGGGTCTATTAATATAGAAACAGTTTTCTAATTTAACATACCTTCTATCTCCACCATGGAATATTGGTGGTTAGCTTGTCAATTTTCCAAGGAAGCATTGATTTTGTGAATACTTCGACTAATATCATTTACTATTGACACTTCCTAAATGTTGTGTACTACCTAATTTTTTTCTTTTTTAAATGAAAATTTTAGTGCATGTGAGGTTCTTTACAACCCCAACATTGAATAAGTTCCCAAACTATCTCACTAATTGTCTTGTTCGTAAAATCTGTAGGTTCATTGATGTTCTGAACTGACACACTTTGTTGTCCAACAATTGTTTTTTTCCTGACTAGTGCACTATGTGATGGTTGTCGATGATGTTTAAAATTTTTCTTTTTGGGATCAAAATTTTATCCTTTATTTGTGCTTCCATGACTTTGCATTTTCATTTCTTTGTTTAAATTGATTAAATCATAGTTTAGCATGCCTTATTATTTCATCCATGGTCTTTGGATTAAAAAATTCAATTTTGTACTTATATGATTCAAACAAAAAAATCATGAACCTCTGAACTTTTACCTTCTCCTCAGGGAGATAAGGTACGTATCTCATAAAATTCACAAATTTAATCACAATGTCTTCAATGGACATCTATCATAGGTTAAGATCATGGAAATATTTGGGCTTTTCGTCATAATATCATTATGTAAAATATTTATGTTTCAAATATTTCTTGAACATTTTCCAGTTAAACTCTCTGCTCTTAATCTTGTTAACTATTTTTGTTTCCTACCACCAAATGGCATCTTTTCCATTCAGTTGATACACTGCTGATCTAGCCTTCAAGTTTCCAAGATAATTGTAAATTTGAAAGTAGTTACTCAAGTTCAAAAGACAAGCTTCTGCTCCTTCCTCGAACTCACCATCAATGCTGGGTGGTCTGATTTTCTCAAATTCACCAAGCAATTCTTCCTCGTGCCATTTCCCTTTCTTTGTTTTAGGTATAATTCACCGCAATGTGCTACTATCCAAATTGTCCTCACTATTTTGTTTGTCTAACAATTGCAATTTATCAATTTTCATTTGATATTCCTTATGTTTATGTGATTCTTCATTAAAAAGCTCTCTTTTGGCATTACTGGAAATCTGTCCTATCTGTCTTTGTTTCTTCATCTTAGTCATTTTTTTAAGAAAAATCACATTTAACTCTTCTTGTTCTTTACTAGACTTAAGTATCTTTTCATTCTATGCTTTTATACTTTGCAGATATACCTTTAGAATATGCATGGTCTCCAATAGTCCTATAGAAATATCTCCCGGTTGATCACTATTCAGTTCTACATACATTCGAGGTTCACTTTGAGTGGATATTTTAGGTTCTTCATCCATGATAATTTATTGCTAATTATAATATGTGCAAAATGCAAGGACATCAATTATTTTTCTTATTCAAGAAACATATATA
>JASDQU010737009.1:491513-527254 GCA_032191745.1 Picea mariana | reverse complement strand
AAACAAAATTTCTGGTTACTTTGAGCCCATAAGGTCATAGTATATATATATATATATATATATATATATATATAAACAAAATTTCTAGTTACTTTGAGCCCATAAGGTCGTAGTGTTTCAACCATGATCTGATATCATTTGTAATGAATCCTAAGACCAATATTTTTTAAAATTCCATCTATAAACGTGTACTTGTATTGTTATACTTCAATTTTTTTCTTGTATGGAATTGATTAAATGTTTATCACATAAGATTGTTTGATACTCTTATATGATTGTTGTGTCATTTCCATAACAAGATATGGGTTGTTGGCACTAAATTCCTTAGGCCACTTGCCAACACATCACCAGCCATTAATATATGGATATTCTTTTCTCACAAATTGTACCTTCCAGTTCTACTCATCACATTTTATACATTGACTTATTCTTTGAGGAAACTTGTGAGAAAGTGATCCGGTTAAAACATGGTACATTATGATTATCATTTTTCATTTGTGTGTTTGTGTTATGATTGGGTTTTGAAAATTTATATGTTATTTATATTGATGTATAACATTGACATGTATCATGATGAGGTTTCCTGAGTGTGTTGGAAATGTGCCATGGTGAGGATGATAATGGAATCGATAGAGTTCCTTGAACTCCAGATTGAGTCAGGGAGTGGACTATTTACTTGGTTATGAGTACTTGATTTTTACGCATGTGTTATACGATGATTTTCGTTATGGATTTCATGTATATGATTTATTGATATTATCTTTGTCATTGGATGCAAGCATGGTAATGTTGGCTAATCCGAATCACATATGGAGTAAATGGGTCATACATAGATATCGAATGGAAGAGGGAGAGGTGTGGAAATGTTCCTATCACAACCTACTAGCACTCCTTCCATGACCTAAAACTAAAGGTTAACGATTACCTTGTTCCTGAGAGGTTCATAATTTCGTGAGGGAAAAATCAGAGAATCACTCACGAGGATTTATGGGGGCACACAATAAGGAAGATTCCTTATTCCTTAGTAATCCCTTAGTCTCACACAAGTTTGACAAATGGAGTATTGATTCCAAGCATCAACCAACTTCCAAATATTTCAATGGCATGAGGAACCCTTGGAGAACTGAGGTGCATCTTGAAGGGAACGTCACATGAACAAATTTATGAGTTGTTGAAATCTACAAGACCTTAGAAAATAAAATGAACACTTAGACTTTATTAGAGTAGAGAATAAATTTTTGTTTTAGAACTTATAGAGAAGAGAAATTGAAATTATATAATTTTATATTAAATTATGAAAGGGAACATAATAAAATCTAAGTTAAATTGTTATGTCTAATAAAATTCTAGAAATGGAAGAAATGGGTCTAAGGGATATTAGACTAATTAAAATCTAGAGAAGGGAGAATAAATTAAGGCATGTGCACAATGTGTACATGAAATTAATAAAAATGATTTTTAAATAATAAGAAAATAATTCATGAGAGAATTTGCTATCAGCATAGAGTTAGTATTCTAAGTCAATCAACCTGTAAATCCCCTAAATTAGTTAGGGGACATGATAAAAGAGGAATGGTGAACTAAAGGATAGCAAAGAGAAAACCTAGGAACTAATTGAGGAGTTTGATGGAAAATGCATAATTATTTAAATTAAAAAAGGATTAATTATGTGAAACTTTGGGAAAGTGTGACATGTGTTGGGAGTGAATAATTTCTAATTAAATTATTAAAAATTGTTTATTTGTGCATGGATGGACGTGTCAAGTAAATTTTTATTATAAAAAGAATGGTGGACAAGAGAGAAGGTCCAGTATTGTTGGATGAATGAAATTATGTTAAAATTTTTATTGACTAAATTTACTTGTGTGAATTGGGTTGTAATCTTGTGCAAGAGGTCGAAGCCTCTTCTTGGGAGGGAAAAATTGAGCTAGTTTTGGATCTAAGATTTTGTGTATAACCCCTTTGCAGATCAAGAAGATAAGGGGGAAGAAGACTACGTGTAACTTTGACTGGAACGTACTGGCGAGGTCCTTGGATTAGCAAGCAAAAGTAAGTAGTACGAGCAGCGCAACACGTGAAGTTGAATATCATCAACAATTCATTATTCTTCGGGTTACCATACTCAATTGTTATAGTTGTTGGTTAATCCATAATATTGGTTAGTTATTGAAGAAGTATCTACATTGAATTTTATTTGAGTTATATTTTTGTATATAACAGTATTATTTAAAAGAATAATCGTATGGATCTAATGCTATAGACGATAAATTAATCTTGAATCTACCTATACCTTTTGAATTCTTGCATAGACCAAAGACTCAAAATGATATATATTTCCTGTAATTACTTGTATTCTTATAAAAAGTCCTGCATGGATAGAAAGTTGAAGTGACATTATATTCCTGTAGGAATTTATAGATAAATTGTTTATTTGGATCGAAAATTGAATTGACTTTATATTCTTGTAGGAATTTTATCCATATATCGTTTATTATTATCGTAATAATCGAATGTCTGAATTAATATTATATTCAGGTAAGTAATTTGTAGGGAATCGATTGTTGTTATTGTGCATGTACCGAATGTTGAACTAATATATTACATTCCTGTAAGATTTATATGGACATATATTGTTTTTAATTGCATGGATCGAAACTTGTATTGATATATTATATTCCTTCAATTTATATTATTGATAGGGGATGGATCTTGTGTTCAATTTATTGTAATAGATAGAATAAATCTCTATGTAGGTTGAACAAAAAACGTATTATGGGCTCGAATGGTATTAAGCAGTGAGATCAGTTCCAAGAATTACCAGTACCTGTGAGGGTTAAGAGATTGTTCTCGTGGTGGTTGGTCAATATTTTAATGGTGGTTGGTCAATATTTTAATGCTTAGGTTTGACTTGTTTCTATAGATTCATGGTGATAAACCCTGAGCGATATATATGAATTTATACAGTGCTTGGGACGATATTTTTTCGAAGAAATTTCATAACTCACCTCTTAATCTGTTCAGTAATCGATCGGGTATGTCTCATAGCTATAGTAAGAACCGTGAAAGCTTAACATCTTGTTGGTAGTGTCGTGTATTTTTCATCAATTTATAACCGGATGGTGTCATTGTTCTTCTCGTAGGATTCTCCAGCTGACCCTTGACCCAAGTCATAGGATTTTATATTTCTGCGACACCCATGAACGTAGGTTATCGTGTAGACCAGGAACTGAGAAATTCTTTAGACTGTAACAAGAACTCACGTCTACCAAGTTGGGAACACCAACCTCTGCTCCGTGCATGCCCTTACTTCAGATTATGAGCTCTCTATTCTTCTCCTGGTGTTTGTCTATTGTGGATGGGGATTTGTATATTGCGCAAGAGATATTTTCTTAGCTACACGTGTATAATGTTACTTTAGATGCCTCAATAGTAAAGTTACATACAATTATCATTTATTATTATATTATGTCTTCTTACTCTGAATAATTAAATTAAAAGGGTCGTTACATACATTTGTTGATCGTCTAAGCAAATATTGAACTACTTATATGTCTATGAGATAAAGTGAAGTGTGTTGGATATACTTCACACACACCTAGATTTATTTTTCCTAAGGTTTTCCCTATGTTTATAAGTCATTATTTAGTCTCCTATAGTTTTGGGAGAATATTTCTCTAGGATAATGAACTACTTATATGTTTATGAGATAAAGTGAAATACTTCACACACACCTAGATTTATTTTTCCTAAGGTTTTCCCTATGTTTATAAGTCATTATTTAGTCTTAGTTTCAGGAGAATATTTCTCTAGGATAATATTCTCTTCAATTTACACTTCAGTTCGATCAATTGACTGGAATCTATATGCCACACTAGGATTATCACCATGCATCATTGGGATCATCACCAACTAATGTGAATTTTCATTGGGATCATCACCAGACTAGTGAATTACTCATGATTCACTGATCTCCTCCTCACTTCACTTTGTTTCAATCAGTTAACTGAAGACTGAGAGACTAGTTAACTCATACTAGGTGGTCATTCACTTTCGTAACTTCCTGAGAGACTAGACTAGGTGGAAGTTTACTCCCTTAACTGTTGGTGTGTGTCCATATCACTCTAGACCACCACTATGGCACATTGGATTCTCCTCCATTGCATGTTAGTTGATTTATACAAATTATATCATGTGTAAATTATCATACATTCATTTGGTTAATGAGAATTCTTCAATTCTTTCTCTCCTTCTTCTCTTTTCTCACATTTTATCTGCAAATTGTATATGTAATTTGCTAGCTAGATATATTATATGCATGTTAAATACATTTACATGGTATGAGATCCAACAAAATGATAGGTAAAAGACATACCAAATTATTTTTGCAGGTACTCAAAATTGAAGACAGTGGAAAAATGGAATTCCAAAAGAATTCATTCTTATACCATACAATTTCTTTGCATGGAAGGAGAATGTGATAATGTATCTTCGAGGAATAGGATTATGCAGGTTAACCATGAACATAGAAACTGAAGCAACATCAACCATAGAAAAATCCAAGTATCTAAATCGAATGGATGAAGTGTTTGCAACAATTTGCAGTCTCATTTCTCCTAAACTCCTCTTTCACATATCCTGATGTAAGACACCCAATGAAGCCTGGACTACCATAAGAGGGATTTTTTTTAAATAGTACGAGATGAGGGGCACATTATCAAGGTGGAATTACTCACTTTGGATCCAAAAACCTTCGACAATATCCAAGATTTCTTTACCAAATATAAGGATTTGTTGTCGCAGCTCAAGGCTTATGGGGCTGATAAATCTGAGGAGAAACAAATGTTTCTTACCATTCTCTCCTAACTTGGTCCTAAATACTCATTTTTTGTATCAAAATTTCATCTTGTTAGGTTCACCTCTAGAGCCACCTCTACGATGCCCTCTCTTGAGTCCTTTATCGAGTCTCTAACATGATAACAGAACAAGCTCATCAATATGGGAAAAATCCAACGCCCAAAGGCACATGAAATTACTATGCAATATGGTAATGGTCATCAATATCATAAATCTAAAGACAAAGACAAAAGGAAAGCACATGAAAGTTCAAAGAAGGAAGGGTACTCAAAACCCTTCAATGATGCCTCTGGATCCAAAGGTGGAAAGGGAAGAAATGGGGAGAAATGCACTTACTTCCATAACTAATTCCATCTAGAATCCACATGTATGCAAAAATAGATAGATCAAATGGCCCTAATACTTCATCAAAATAACCTTGGAGATCGAATCCTTGAGGGTTCCAAGAAGAATAAGCCAAAAGATCATAATCTCAAGAAAGGAAATTCTAGCCATGCTTTGATTTCGATCAATTCTTCTCCCAATGCTTGGATCATAGATTTCGGAGCATCACACCACATGGATGCCACAAAATAAGTCTATTCTTCATTCCATGCATGAAAGGGTCCTCTTATTCTGATTGGGGAGTACTCTCCAGTCAAGGTCACTGGAAAAGAAAGAATTGAACTCACTAATAGAAGCTTCGAGAATGTGCTACACGTTCCCAAAATTTTATTCAATCTTCTCTCCATGTATCAGATGAAAAACTCTAGCACCGGAAAGAGTCATATTCACAGCTGATGGAATGGATATCTATGACATACAAACCAATTCCAGGGTTTCTACTGGTGAGGTAAACCATCAACCCATAATCTACACATTTTATGAATTTATTGAACCAGATTCTGCATTACTGCTTACCCATGCTAATGAAAGTTGTAGCATATGGTACGAAAGGTTCGGAAATTTAAATTTCAAATATATGAAACAAATTAGAAAGCAGGGAATGGTTGATGGTCTACATGGCATCCACTTCTCTAATGGAATTTGTGAGGGATGTGTTCTTGGAAAACAACCTCAAGAGAAATTTGACAAAGGAAAGACTCAGAAGGATTCCTCTCCTTTAGATCTGATCCATAGTGACCTCATGGGCCCTTTTCCACCTCCATCAATTAGTAAATAAATGTGTGTGCTCATTTTTGTTGATGATTTCTCACGCTTCACATAGATTTTATTTCTCAGGAAAAAATCAAAGGTCTTTCAACACCTCAAAAATTTCAAAGCCCTTGTTGAGACACATTTAGGAAAGAAAATTAAAGTCGTATGAAAATATAACAAGGGAGAGTATGTCAACCATAAGATACATAATATTTTTCATGAGGTAGGGATTCAACTGCAGGAAACAATTCCCTATACTCTGCAACAAAACAGAGTTGTTGAGTGGAAGAATAGATCTCTAAAAGATATAGCATCTTGCATGCTACATGCAAAGTCACTTCCACATAGATTATGGGATGAAGCCCTTAATTATGAAAACTACGTCCAAAAAATATCTCCCCATAGATCTATCAAGGATAGGACCCCCTACGAGGCTTAGAGTAGCCTCAAAGAAAAAGTGATCCACTTCTGTATTTTCGGTTCATGTGCATGGGACATGATTCCCTTTGAGAAGAGGAATGGAATTGATCCACAGAGCATAGAGTGTATCTTTGTTGGATACCCCAATGATGTGAAGGGATAAAAACTCATTGATCTTTCCTTGGACTGGCTCATGGTTGAGCGTAGTGTTCAATTTGAGGAAAGTGTCTTGCATGTACATCAAGAGTTGCATGCAGACACTTTTGTTCTTCCACTTGTCAGAGATGATGGGCATGCACATGTCGAGTCTTCTTCAGATGAGAGTTCTGATTCAAAGGATTCATATGGTCCAGAGACAGAGTCAATGTATTCATATGTAAAGTCAGTGCATGAAGATGCAAATGGAGAACCAGAAAAGAGGCCCAAGTGGGCCAAGACTACTCTTCAGGATGCAAGAGATCTTGTTGGGGATCTAGCTGATACTAGGAGGAATTGATCTAATTTTGAGGATCCTCGTCTTGCACTGAATACCACTGAATCAATGCCACCCAGTAATATTTTCTTGGTTTAGGTTTCAGATCCACTGTCCTATGGCAAGGCTACTGGAAATCCCTTTTGGGAATCTATCATGCAGGAAGAGTACAAATACCTCCTTGAGAACCAGACTTGGGATCTTGTTCCCCTTCCTTCAGAAAGGAAACTTGTTAGGTGCAAATTGATCTACAGGACCAAGATCACAGCAGATAGAAATGTTAGAAGAGACAAAGCCAGGGTAGTTTTCAAAGGATTTCAGCAGTGCATGATATTGACTATGATGACACCTTCAATCTGGTAGTGAATATGGATTCCATACATTTGGCACTTTCCATTGTGGAAACCAAGGGATGGGAAGTCCATCATATGTACGTTAACAATGCATTTCTTCACGACGATCTCTCTAAGGAGATGTATATGGATCAACCCTAGGGATTTATGCAGGATTCATCTTTGGTATGTCGACAAAAGAAGTCTCTTTATGGCCTCAAGCATGCTCTGAGGGCATGGTATTCCAAGATGGAATCCTACCTACTGTCACAAAACTTTGTACGTTGTAAGTCAGACCCGAATTTCTACATGCTCAGGATGGTTGATTCACTTCTACTCCTAGTTTTACATGTTGATGATTTTTTGATCACCAGCGTCTTGACTTCAACGATTGTTGCAGTCAAGAGGATTTTGCATGATAGGTTATTGATAAAGGACATGGGTCCACTAGATTTCTTCCATGGAATCAAGATCAATCAATAAGAATCAACTATTAAACTGTCTCAGGCCATGTATGTATGAGATCTCCTTGAGATATTTCACATGAGAGAATGCAAGTCTGCCCTGACTCCTTTCCTATTAGGAGTTAGACTTGAGGATAGAGGGGACACTCCACTGGTTGATCAGATATTGTACAAACAACTAGTGGGGAGCTTGTTGTATCTCACACACTCTAGACCAGACCTCTCTTATGCAGTTGGAGTAGTCTCCAGGTTCATTTAGGAACAGACATGTACATGGAACCATCACCTTTGGGATTCACTATGCAACTTACTCTACATTGGACCTCATTGGGTTCACTGATTCTGACTGGGATGGTGATAGCATTGATCGTAAGTCCACATATGGTTATTCACTCACTCTTGGTTCTAAGACTCTCTATTGGTTGAGAAAGAAGCAAGATATTATTTCTCTATCTTCAGCCAAGGAAGAGTATAAAGGGATAGTTAACATAACCATTTAGGATATGTGGCTACAACATTTTCTCAGTAAGTTTGGAATTTAATTTCATCAATCGATTACGATCTAGTGTGAAAAAAAGAGATATATGAAGTTATGCAGAGATCCAGTTCAGAGGCAACAGACGAAACATACTGCAAACATCTTCACCAAGACCTTCACTGAGCAAAATTTTCAATCTCTCTGCAGTAATCTTGGAGTGAAGGACATAGTTTCCTAGCAACTGTTAGTTCTTCATTTTACATACATTGTACTTTAAGGGGGGGGGTTTCCCATGATGTTTTCCCTCTTTCCTCATTTATTTTAGTGTATCTTTTATATTTGGGTACCTAACATGGCCTCATTTCCAGGACCCATTCTTTATTTTTACCATAGTGATGTTCAAGGGGGGTGTTGGGGATAATTTACAGACACCTAGGATTTATTTTTCCTAAGGTTTTCCCTATTTTTATTATTCATTATCTAGTCTCCTATAGTTTAGGGAGAACATTTCTCTAGGAGAATATTCTCTTCAGTTTATACTTCAGTTTGATCAGTTGAGTGAAGTCTAGATGCCACATTGGGATTATCACCATGCAACATTGGGATCATCAGCAACTAATGCGCATTGTCCTTGGGATTATCACCATGAAACATTGGGATCATCACCAACTAATGCGCATTGTCCTTGGGATCATCACCAAACTAGAACATTACGCATGATTCCCTGATGTCCTCCTCACTTCACTCTATTTTAGTCAATTAACTGAAGACTGAAAGACTAGTTAACTTAGACTAGGTGGCAGTTCACTTCGATATCTGCCTGAGAGACTAAATTAGGTGGCAGTTTACTCCCATAACTACCGGTGTGTGACCATATTACTCTAGATCACCACTATGACGCATTGGTTTCTCCTCCAGTGTGCATTAGTTGAGTAATACAGAGTATATTCTGTGTAAATTATCATTCATTCATTTGGCTAATGTGAATTCTTCCATTCTTTCTCTCTTTCTTCTCTTTTCCCATATTTTCTCTGCAAATTGTGTATGTCATTTTCTAGCTAGATATATTATGTGTAGGTTTAAGTCATTTACAAATAGATTATTGAATCCTTGGAGCGTAATTTAGTTATGTGCAAAAAAATTGTTTCATAAATATTGTTATGCTATATTGAAAGCCATAAATAAAGTTGACCAGAAGTAGATGACACCTTAATTTTCTTGTTGTTTTCTAGATGGACCATTGTTTGAGTGTGATTTTTTCTTGTTTCATGAAGAGATGATTTAGTAAATTGTGAAACAATATATAGAATTTCAGTGCACCTGAAGCATGTTTGTAATTGATGTGTGAAAACATACGTATTTTAATCAAGTTGAACTTATTTTTAGGATTTTACTTACTCCTTCTTGATCAGTTTTGTTAGTTTTTTATATATGGTATAAGACCAAGTTTCTACTCTTCAACACATGACTCGTTACGACTTCCAATGAAATTTTGGTTTAAATTAAGATATATTTCTAATATGAGTTGAAATTTTTTCATGAAGGTATAATGGTTAGAGGATGAAGAATGAGTACACATCGGGGGGTGGGATGAAGAGGTATGCCTCCTCCAAGTACACCCACACATGAGGTATCTACTCCACAGGGAGAAGACAAACTTGTCAAGCAAGAGAAAGTGGCAGTGGGTGATGTCATGGGTATGATGAGGTAATTGCATAGGATATCAAAGGCGTTGATAAATCTCCTTCATCATGATGACGGAAGGGGATATGTGCCCAATGAGGGCTCACAAAAACCTTCTGTAGTTAGTGGTAGAATTCATAGATAACTCAAGAAGGTAAAATTTTCTAAGTTCTGGGGTTCCATGGATGATTTAGCCACTGAAGATTGGTTGGAGAATATGATAATCTGATTTGCATTGCATGATTATACTCCAACATGAAGGTACATATGGTGGTCTTTCAACTGAAATGGAGTGCGATTCTTTGGTGGAAGACACTCTTCCCATAGTTAAATATGAACGTAGAAGACGTGTCTTGGCAATTTTTTGAGGAGTAATTCCTTGAGAGGTACCTTTTTGATGAGTTCATTGAGTGCTAGCTTAATGAATTCAATGGATTACRACAAGGAATTCATACAGCACTTGAGTATGAGGCTAGATTCATGTAATTTCTCAGTTATGCTCCATATATGAACCCTGAAAAGTTAAAGGTGAATAATTTTGTTTTTGGTATCAACTACAACATTCATGCTATGGTGAGGATCCTTATGCCTCATCCTTTGCACGATGCATTATAKAAAGTGTTTATCATTGAAGAAGAGTTGAACAATGGGGGCAGGATACRACTCCTTCTAGGAAGATAAGACAGGCGCCACTTAGAGCATTGAAACAACAAACAACTATTAGAAAGACTTCTAGGCACTGTGATACACCCAGAGGACATGTATTTTCTATACCATGTAGACAAAATAATAATAACATGAATTCGTATGGATCATTACCACAGCATCAACCACATCATCCTAAAAAATAACAACAATTTAGATCTATTGCATAGAACAGATTCGGGCCTTAGAACCCTAGACTAGCAGATTATTCCTCAAGAACTAGGAGCACCATCCATGAGAATGGATGTTGGACTTATGGAGAGCCACACTACTAGAGATATTGTCCTATTGAGAAATAAAGAGATGTCAAACCAGCAAGACAGACGAATGTGGGAGATTTGGGCAAGGCCCATAATATTCATGCAACAGTGAACAACCGCAAGGTATAACACCAGTACATAGTGCTTGAGACTTCAAGTATGATTGCAGATAAATAGTTTAGTGTTTTGATAGGTACAGGGGCTACTAAGAGTTTTATATCTAGTGTTGCACTTAAAATAATTAAGGTGAAGGTAGTTGAACAAGATGAGTTTAGATATGTTCAAAATGGAATCTAGTGCCAAGCAAAATGTTGGACGGAAATTTAAGGATTGTAACATTAACTTGGGTGATTTCATCGCAAATGTAAACCTTTATGTCACAATATTGGGATCCTATGACATAGTGATTGGAATGGATTGGTTAGAATCACATGATGCAATACTTAACCGTAAGACAAAAAAATTAAGCTTAATTGATGATTTGGGATAGAGTAGAGTAATCGTAGGAAGGAATCAAGGAGTATCACTAAGATTTATTTCTTCCCTACAATTATAGAAAAGTATGTGGAATGGATGTAAGTTGTATGCCATATTAGCACTTAATGATAAAGGTGACATGAAAAGATTGGAAGACTTTCCGGTAGTATAGGAGTTCGTCAATGTTTTTCCTAAAGAACTACCGAGTTTTCCACTGAATAGAGAATTGAAATTTACTATAGATCTAAAACCTAGAACAAAACCAATTGCTAGAACACTATATTGGATGTCAACACATAAATTGCAAGAGTTAAAGATGCAATTGAAGGAGTTGTTGGATTTGGGACTTACACGTCCACGTGTGTCACTGTGTGGTGTGACAATGATTTTTGTAAGAAAGGAGGGATCATGGAGGCTTTGAATTGACTACCATCAATTAAACAAAGCCACGATCAAGAATCAATGCCTGTTACCGAGAACTGATGACTTATTTGATCAAATGATGGGAGAGACTGTATTTTCAAAGATTGATTTGAGATCATGATATCACCAGTTGTGAATCAAAGAGGAAGACAATCCTAAAGCAACATTTAAGACAAGATTTGGATATTATGAATTTACGGTGTTACCTTTTGGATTGAAAAATGCCCTAGGTGTATTTATGAGTTTAATGAATGGGGTATTTTACGAATAGTTGGACAAGTTCATACAAGTATTTATTAACGATATATTGATTTACTCTCGGATGAGAGAGGATCATGATAAACACCTAACATTAGTTTTGTATTGTTTAAGAGAAAACAAGTTGTACATAAAGTTGTCAAAGTGTTCTTTTTATTAGATAAAAATTCACTATTTGTGACACATTATTTATGGAGAAGGTATCGACGTGGATTCAACGAAGGTAGAGGATATTATGGAATGGCCAACACTCACGAATGTGCAAGAGGTATGTATTTTTATTTTATTAGCAGGTTACCATCGACGTTTTGTCGAATGTTTTTCAAAAATAACAAATACAATTACAAAACTACAAAAGAAGAATAAGAAATTTTTATGGTAAGATAAATGCATGAAAGTATTTCAAAACATTAAAGAATTATTAACAAAAACAATGATAATGAAGGTTCCGGATATTGATAAAGAATTGCATCCAAGGAAGGATTGGGTGGAGTATTAATGCAGGACGATCAAGTTATCACATATACTTAAAGGAAACTAAGAAGGCGTGAATAGAATTATGCAACACAAGATTTGGAATTATTAGCGATTGTTTATTCCTTACAAGACTGGAGAAACTACCTTATCGGACGAAAATTCGAATTGAAAATTGATCACGATGGATTGCAACACATTTTTACTCAGAGTGACTTGAATGAGCGACAAAGCCATTGGTCATAAATTTTAAGTGAGTATGACTTTGAGAACATGTACATTAATAGAACAATTAATAGAGTATCATATGTGTTAAGTTGAAGACCACACATTTTCTCAGTAATACCCCTAAATACAAATCTTTGAGAAAATATCTTAGCATTACAGATTGATGATGAATGGTACAAGGAAGTAAAAGATAATATAGGACAAGATACCATGTTGATACCTAGATATGGGGGATATTATTTAGACAGTGACATGCTACTAAGGTATAATAGAAGAATTTATGTACCATCAAAAAATGAATTGAGAAAGTTAATTTTAAATGAAGCTCCTTGAGCAATGTATATGGCTCATCATGGAGTCACGAATATGAAAGAAAACCTTAAACCTTTATTCTTTAGAAGGGAATGGAAATTTATATAGTTAACTATGTGGTGAGTTGTCTTGAATGTCAGCAAGTGAAGGTTGAACATATACATCCAGCGGGATTATTACATCCACATGTGATTCCTTAATCTAAATGGGAAGTTATATTGATGAAATTTATTGTTGGATTTCCTTTGATGACAAGGAGACATGATTCTATTTTTGTAGTCGTTGACACTTTGATGAAGAGTGTGCATTTTATTCTAGTTTGTATGACATATCAAGAGTCAGACATAGCTATTATTTTTGTTGACGAAATTGTGAGATTTCCTGGTGTACCGAGAAAGATAATATCTGATCGAGGATCGATATTCAGTGGACATTTTTGGACTAGTTTTCAAGAGGCTTTGGGAACAAAATTGAATTTTAGCACAACATATCACCCCGAAATAGATGGAATAATTGAAAGAAACAATCAAGTTCTATAGGATATGCTTCTAATGTATGTGATGGATCAAAAAAAAATATGGGAACAACTTTTACCATTGATAGAATTTGCATACAACAACAATTATCAGAGTACGATAAAGATGACACAATTTTAGTTTCTATACAGATGACCATGTAGGACACCTTTGAGTTGAGATCGACTAGACGATAGGGTCCTAGTGGGACCATAAGTGATTCAAGAAATGGAAGATCATTTTCAATCCATAATGCAAAGGCTTATGGAAACGCAAGATCGACAAAAGCGTTATGCTGATGCACATTGTATAGACCGCAGTTATGAGGATGGTGATAACATGTTTTTTTGAGTAAATCCACATAAGATTTTGATTAAGTTTGGAAAGGGTGCTAAATTCTCTCCAAGGTTTGTGGGACCTTTCAAAGTAGTAGATAAGAAAGGACTCATGGATTACTAACTAACCTTACCTGATTATTTGAGGCATATGCATGATGTGTTTAATGTCCCAGTTTTACGTCATTATATTTTAGATCCGTCACATGTTATTGAATTTAGTTCATTCCAGGTATCAGACGAGGGTGCACTCATAGTGGAGCCAATCCACATACTAGACCATCGCACTCCACAACTAAAGTTTTGAATATTCGATTAGGTCAAGGTCAAGTGATATTGTTATATTCCACATTCTGCTACTTGGGAGGATGCATATGAGATGCGTCGACAATTTCCTTATTTATTTTTATAGTATGGTATATAATTTAGTAGCGACTGTAGTTATTGTTTTTATTCTTAGATTATACGAAATTCGAGACAAAGTTTAAAACAAGCGGGGGTGTATGTAACATCCAATTCCACTGATCACATTTTATACACTAACGTATTCTTTGAGGGAACTTGCGAGCAAGTGATCCAGTTAAAACATGGTACATTATGATTATCATATTTGGTTTGTGTATTTATGTTTTTATTGGGTTTTGAAAATTTATATGTTATTTATATTGATGTTTATCATTGAAAAGTATCATGATGAGGTTTCCTGAGTGTGAAGGAAACATGACATGATGAGGATGTTGATGGAATCAACATAATTCCTTGGACTCTAGATTGAGTCAGAGAGTGGACTATTTACTTGGTTATGAGTACTTGATTTTTACTCATGCGTTATATGATAATTTCAGTTATGGATTTCATGTATATGAGTTATTGATATTATCTTTTTCAGTGGATGCAGGAATGGTGAAAATTTCTAATCTGAATCACATATGGAGTAAATGGGTCATACAAAGATATCATATGGAAGAGGGAGAGGTGTGGCAGGATCCCTATCACAACCTACTAGCACTCCCACTGTGACCTGGAAATCAAGTTTAATGACTACCTTGTTCCTGATAGGTTCATGATGTCGTGAGGGAAGACTGAAACAACCTCTCAAGATGATTTCTGGGGGGTGTGAAATAAGGAATATTCCTTATTCCTTAGTAATCTCTTAGTCTCAAACAAGGTCAAAAAGTGGAGTATTGACTACAAGTGTTAGGAAACATCCAAGCAAGTCAATGGAGAGTGGCACCCTTGGAGAAAAAAGGTGTGTCTTGAAGGGAACATTGCATGAACAAATTTATGAGTCATTAAAATTCAAACGATCTTAGAAAATAAAATGAACACTTAGACTTTGTTAGAGTAGAGAATAAAAAAAATATTTAGAACTTATAGAAAAGATAAATGAAATTATATAATTTTATATTAAATTATGAAAGGGAACATAATAAAATCTAAGTTAAATTGTTATGCCTAATAAAATTCTACAGATGGAAGAAATGGCTCTATGAGAGAATAAATTAAGGCATCTGCACAATGTGTCCATGAAATTAATAAAAATGAGTTTTAAATAAAAAAAAAAAATCATGAGAGAATGGGTTGTCAACATAGAGTTAGTATCCTAATTAAATCAACCTCTAAATACTAACTGAGAGAAGAATCTTAATCCACCTCCAACCATAAATTAGTTAGGGGACACAATAAAATAGGAATTGGGGAACTAAGGGACAACTGATATAAAATGTAGGAACTGATTGAGGAGTGTGACGAAAAATGCATAATTATTTAAGTTAAAAAGGATTAAACATGTGCAAATTTTGGAAAGTGTTACATGTGTTGGGGGTGAATAATCTTTAATTAAATTATTAATTTTTTTTTATCTGTGCATGGATGGACAAGTGTCAAGGAAATTTTTATTATAAAAAGAATGGTGAGGAAGAGGGAAGGTACCCTATTGTTGGAAAAATGAAATGCTGTTAAAATTTCTATTGACTAAATTTACTTGTGTGAGTTGGGATGCAAGCTTGTGCAAGAGATGGAAGCCTCTCCTTGCGAGGGAAAGCTTGAGATAGTTTTGTATCTGATATTTTTTGTGTGACCGCTTTGCGGCTTGGGGGGATAAGAGGGAAGAAGGGTACCACTATCATTGGATGGGAGGTACCGGTGAGATACTTGGATCAACAAGAAAAGGTAAGGAGTACGAGCGCAAGACTTGAATTTGAGGATCATCAACAATTCATTATTCTTCGAGTTAAGATACCCAATTGTTATAGTTGTTTGTTAATGGATTATTGATTAGTTATTGAATAAGCATGTACAATGAATTTTATTTAAGTTATAATTGTGTATCTAATAGTATTATTTAAAATAATAATCGTATGGATCGAATGTTGGAGGCGATAAATTATTCTTGAATTTACCTATACCTTTAAAATTATTACATAGACCAAAGATTCAAAATGATATATGTTTCCTATAAGTACTTGTATTCTTATAGAAAGTCCTTCTTGGATCAGAAGTTGAAGTGGCACTATACTCATGAATGAATTTTGGGGATAAATTATTTATTTCAATCGAAAGTTGAATTTACTTTATATTCTTGTAGGTATTTTATGGATATATGATTTATTATTATTGCAATAATCAAATGTATGAATCAATATTATAATCAGGTAAGTAACTTGTAGGGAATCAATTATTTATATTCTGTATGTATCGAATGTTGAACTAATATATTACATTCTTGTAAGATTTATATGGACATATATTGTTTTTTATTGCATGGATATAAATTTGTATTGATATATTATATTCCTTCAAATTATATTATTGATAGTAGATGGATCTTGTGTTTAGTTTATTGTAATAGATAGAATAAATCTCTCTAAGATCTTGTTTATAAGAAAAATAGAGTTTTAATAAAAGTAGAGCATTAATTTTGCTACATATCATATACACACCAAGGTACACATAAATGTAAGAGATAACAAGGGAATTTTATTATTACGGGATCATTGAATACAAATTTATACGAAAAAATGGCTGTTATGGAAGCTGCAATACATCAATAACAAACATAACCTGGAACAATGCCCGATCTCTCTGAACATAACAGCAGGGATGAAAATGGACTAAAGCTCCAATGGAAACCCTGGATGGATTCCCCTCTTTATTTAAGTAGGGTCGATAGTCTCACCACCGAAGACAAACTCAAATGAAAGGGTTTTGCTAAAACCCTAACAAAAAAATTGACTCACCAAGCACACCACAAGAAATAATCACCAAATATGACCTGCCCAAATGAATTTCTCTTCTCTCCTTTTAAAGGATACTTGGATCTTTCTAGAAAGATCTAACTTGACCTCCTAAAAGCTCCTAGAAGAGAAGTTTAATAATGTGAATTTATAATGCTTATCTTTTATTTAAGAAACTTAAAATTAAATAATAATTAATTAAAATTTAGTTTTCAAATTAAATTTAGACAACACAACCAAATAATTAATTAAATATTTCATTTTCTAGGCTTGCCAAAATGGGACATTACAAATCCTCCTACCCCAAGATTTCTTGTCCTCAAGCAATGTTATCACAATCTCATGCTCGATCGATTGAACCTGTCTAAAAGTGATACCTAGGTACCATACCATCCTGTAAAATGTGAAGTATCATCTGCTCATAGCACAAATATGCAATTTGATATCAAAATATTCTTCTTGACTTCCCCTGATCAACCAAGAAATCATAAACTCAATCATCTCCTCAGAAGACTGCTCTTGCCAACAATCAAATCTATGTAAACCATCAATGCCATTGATGTCAGATTTCAAGCTATCAACAACTACGATCCCAAGGTCCCACACCAATCTCAAAGAGATGCCACCATGATGACACTGCACCACTTGCATCATAATCATCTGATAATCATAATAAAACTGCATCTCAACATCCGTCAATCCACAATTGTCCTTGATATTGATGATAAAATCAAGGAATCTATTAGGAGGACTCCCTCGAAGAAATGCCTCGAAGCTCCATCATACAACACTATGTGTCAACAAAGGATCCTGTATACTTCTTCACACCATTGTGTCCTCCTACATCATCTAGTATGTTTTATTCACTAATGAACCCAACACTCTACTGATGATGAATGAACTTGTATCCCATAGAGTGTCCATATATGTCATGTATCTTTCCACCCAATCCGAGTATATGTATATCTCCTTGTTGCATGGTCCACAAGGAATGTACTCAACCATGTCCTCTATAGTTAAACCTTGAGCCTATAAGGTGCTCTCTAAAGGAAAATGCTCATGGTCCTCGTAGTGCCAATCAAGAGTGCAAACCAAACTATCACTCTCTAAAGGTACATGCATCTCTGACTGCTCCTTGTCTTGATTCATCATAAGAGCCTCCTCCCTCACATCATGTGTGAGACTCCCGCTCTCCCATGTCATTGTTTTCAAAGATGATGGAGTATTTTTCATAAGTGGTGAAGAGTGTGCCACACTCAATTGATAATGTAGCTCCTCAAACTCCTGGTCCTTTTCCCACAAAAGATTGAGAGCAAGGTCCTTGTTCATAAATAACTGCAAGTAATATGACTTCATTTTTTCTAGTGCCTCCATGATGATGCACAACTGGGAACTAGTGAATCCACCTACTATCTCAGTGTGTCTCTCCTCCATTTGGGATTTTCATACAAGATCCTCAATGAACCTATAGGCTCCATCAGTTTTGGTCAACACGTGTGTAACATGATCCTTGATCACCAATAGGTGATCCTCCAAATCGTACAATGCTAAAGGATTCTTCCCTACTATGTCCAACTAGCTCGAGCTATCATTTGTAAGAGTGATCCCCTCATCCTCATAGTAGGAATCATAAGCAGGGACTGGAGATGGCTCCTCCTCGTACATAGGTGCTAGCTCGACTCCATCCTCAAACGTGTTATCTTGACCATCATTGGTGCTAGTGTCTTGGGCTCCACTGGTCAATGCAAATGTTGCACTAGATGTTGTTGTGTCATACCCATCATAGTCATCATCAATGGGACCAAATGTTTCCCCCTCCTCCATGATACTAGTGACAATTTCCATCAACACACTAGTGTCAAAGATCTCATCAATGTCTATCGCTCGGTCATCTTCTAGGTACACATCCCTATCATGGCCCACGACATGCTACAAACAATCAACCTAAGGCTTCCCCAATTTCCTATCATGATGTGATGTTTCTTCTTCATCAATGGTTTTGGATCATTTTTCCACCTCCCTGAACCACTCTGGATGTTCTAACAAGGTTTTTAAATTTTTATGATACTCTTGCATGAGCTACAGAAGTTTTTCTCTAAGTTCTTCAAGGGTTTTCGTATTTCTCAAATCCAATTATGCAATATACTCCCTAGGTTGTTGATATAGAATTTGTACTACTAATGGATTTTTTCCCTCGCTGTTGTAGAAAATAGTGGGTAATATCCCTTGCCTTACTACTGATATATTATATGTTTTCTTGGTTCAATGCTTTTGTCAAAAATATTTCAAACACTGCAAGACTCCCCTTTTTATTGTTGATATGTTTAGTGTTTGTTTTTTATGTGTTTTGATGTTTATTTTGTTGAGATATTTTTTTCAAGCAGTTCTCAATGATCCCATATTTGATTTGTCCCATACAAAATAATTTTATTGCATTCAATGTGGAAGGTAATGATTACATGTGATGGAAAATGGTAATAACCTTATTCAACCTCTTGTGGAAACAACTAAAACAACAATGACAGATATGATATAATTTTTCTGACCTGTGTGTCTCCTTGGACAACAATACACGTGCATCAATAATCTCCTTTTAAACACCACTAGTCAGCATATATGTGGTTCGATTTGATGAAGACATTAGATGGAATGATGGAAACTACATAAATGTATTGTAGCAGCCCTTAGAAATGCTCGGCTATACACTTGAATGATAGATTTGTTGAGGAGATAAAGGGTTGGGCAGTATCGGAGCAATCTGCACCAATAAATCTCACTTATGAAGCTCTCATGATTTCACAAATAATGATGCACCCTCTTCCTGATACCCACACGATATGGTAGTACTAGATTGGATCCCTGTTGAGGTTCCCACAACCTGCAAATATTGGCACGATCTTCCGATTTTTCTGCCACGAGTTGGTTATAGTGGTGCACCCCTTTTCTAACCACCCACAAACTAAAAACCAAAGCAATCCACTTTTGCAAATTTTTGGTTTATATTAGCACTCCATATCTGAATAACAGTGGGAAGTATGAGGACTATAGAGTGATGAGGCATTGTAGTGAGCTTATTTAAACATCCAGCAGGTACCAAAAAAATCATATATACTTCCCCATCCTCCAACAGAGAGAATCGACGCGCCCTATAACTCTACTCGGCCTTCAAATAGAATGAGGTTCGACCCTACCCAAAATATAAGTCTCCCAGGGAGCTAGTTCACCCTGCAAATAAATAATTGACCCAACATACAAGAATGATAAACAATTAAACTCAACCTAGGTGAATAGAATTTCCCACAAGAAAATCATAAATAGACCATAGGATCTATAACTCATTCTAGCAAGGAATAGATGTGTCCAACATTCAAGGAAATTCGCCCCAACTATATAAATTCGCCCAACAATGAATAATCCACTTATCTTTTTTTTTTGTTTCAATTTAGCTTGTAGCGAAGTCTTCCATCACACCATATGATGTTGTATGTTGGTGTGTTAATATTGAACTGCCTATAAGAAAGACCATATATAGTAGACAATATATAAGAAATATCATAAGACTTCACACCTATGACCATTTCCTTTATGGACTAGTTGGTTCTAAGTAGTTATACCCCTTAACATAAAGTGGGTTTTGGAAACGAAACGGTGGGTATTACCAAGTTGCAAATAAAACAAGGTATCCCTAGCTATGTACCTATGATCGCTTATATAACTCAGTACCAAAATAGGAAGAGGTGACAATATGACAAAATCAGTTAGAGTCGTAAAGGCAAAGGACTATTGTACATCATGGCTGACGATTGACTGAAACTTTAAAGACATAGTATCAACTCAAAGTACCCAATAAGAAGAATAATTAAATAAAGAATTTTTTTTTTTTACATGTAAATTTTGAGGTACATTACATATGGTATTAGAGCAAAAAGGTGACAACACTGGACCTGAAGAGGGCCACAATAGCTGTTTAGTATAGATATATTTCGATTTATGTAAAACTAACAAAAATCTGATGATTACAAACAGAAATCTATTTCTCTTTTGTTTTAATTATGGCATCTCATGACAATGCAGAGATCAGGATGGGAGAAAACCCGCAACAGGGACCCCCTGGAGATCCAAGACAGAACAGTGATGGAAGTTCACCCACGGGAGTGTTAGAAACAATGAGGAACCTTATTGTTGAATTACAGATTTTCAAAGCGGACAATGAAAAATTGAAAAAAGCACAACATGAACAGAAAGAGATAAATGAAGTCCTACTACACAGTATAGTGACCAAGAAAAGCCCAAAAGACGATAACCACGAGGAATAAGTCAGCAAAAGGGCTTCCAAGAACTCTGGGCCAGAAATAGAAAAAGGAGATAGTTCGTCGGAAGGGACACCTTCAGCTGAAGAAAAAACTAAATCTGACAGAAAAAGAAAACAAGTAGACCACCTCGAAGGAGAATTTAAAAAGATTAAACCAACTACCTTTGATGGAGAATCCAAGACAGGAGAGGAAGCTGAAGCATGGCTATTGGACATCAAAAAATACTTCCAGATATACAACTATTCTAGCAACATGAAGGTCAGAATGGCCATCTACAATCTGAAAGGGAAGGCCAACATTTGGTGGCAGGACCTGAAATTGGCCAAGGGCCTAAAGGAAAAACAATTGGAATGGTTTGACTTTAAGAAGTATTTCAAGAAACAATACCTTTCAGAAAGTTACTATGAAAGAAAGACAAAAGAGTTCTACGAGTTATGACTTGGACAGATGACAATGGAGGACCTTATAAATAATTTTTTAGAACTGTTAAGGTTCGTACTATACATCCGAGAGGATAAAGTAAAAATTTAGCGTTTTCTAAGCTGCCTACCACAATCCTACAATGATAGAATTGAATTTAACAACCCCAAATCCTTGAGCGAAGTATTCAGGAAAGCCCGAATGTGCTACGATCAATACAAACAACGGGTAGAGTTTCCCAAAGCATGGAAGGATAAGAAACAAGAGTGAATGAACCAACGGAAGAATGGGTACCAGCCAGCTCCTCATCAAAATACAACAAAATGTTTTCCGAGAAAGGACTTTCACTCCAACCATCCAAATACGCAAGTCAGTGGTAAACCAGTAAACCTGGGAATGAAGAAGTTTGGAGACAACCCCCACGAGCCATTAAAGTGTTGGGAATGCAGAGAGCCTGATCTAAGGAGGAACTGTCTGCGTTTGAGTTCAACAAATTGAACTGTTGTTCATAATCTGCAAGAAGCCTCGACAGTGGGAGATGTGGGCAAGAGCCTACATCAGATAAATGCAACCATAGATGGTCGACAAGCTGACCACCAGTCCTCAGTGGTAGAAATTGAAGGTAAAATCAATGACACTTGAATTTCTATTTTAATTGACCCTGTAGCTACGTTAAGTTATATTACACCTAGTGTGGCCGAGTCAAACAAACTTAAGAAACTGAAGAACGCAAAATCATAGCTTGTACAATTAGCAACTGGTACTAAAAGAAAGGTAGTAGAGTTTGTTTCTGATTTTGAGTTCAGCTTAGATGGTCAAAGTATAAAGAATGATTTGAACATCCTACCACTAGGATCTTACGATATGATTATTGGGATGGATTGGTTGGAACGACACAAATAAATACTAAATTTCTGTACAAAGATGCTTAGCTATAAGGATGATTCCTACACTACCAGGACAACCCAAGGTATATCGAAACCGGTATCAGTCAGACAAATTTCAGTGATGCAACTAAATAAATGTATGAGAAAGGGATGTCAATTGTATGCCATCCAAGTAACGAATCTAGCAATAAAGGAGGATAAGCCAAAGTTGGAAGACTTTGTTGTCCTACGTGATTTCAGAGACATGTTTGTGGATGAGATACTAGAATTACCCCCTAGAAGGGAAATAGACTTCTCCATAGACCTATTACCCGGTTCCGCTCCTATCTCAAAGGCACCTTACCAAATGAGTCTACCAAAACTAACAGAATTAAAAATACAATTACAGGAACTGTTGGACAAAGAGTATATCAGACCGAGTATCTCACCTTGGGGAGCACCAGTCCTCTTTGTGAAAAAGAAGGACGGTACTCTAAGATTATGTATCGATTATAAACAACTGAACAAAATGACTATTAAGAATAAATACCCCTTACCAAGGATAAATGATCTGTTCGATCAAGTGGGGGGGGGGAAGATCTTTTCAAAATTGGATTTACGATCCGATTATCATCAAGTTCAGATAAAAGATGAGGACATAAACAAAACAACATTTCAGACAAGATATGGACATTACGAGTTTGTAGTCATACATTTTGGACTCACTAACGCCCCATCCACATTTATATGCCTAATGAACAATATTTTCAGTGAGTACATGGACAAGTTCGTGGTAGTATTCATCAACAATATCCTCATCTATTCAAAGACAGAGGAGGAACATGAGGAACACTTAAGAACTGTGCTGCAAACATTAAGGGAGCACAAACTATATGCCAATTTTGACAAGTGTGACCTCTATCAGGAAAAATACAATATCTGGGACATGTAATTTCAACAGAGGGCATTGTCATAGACCCAGAAAAGATGAAATCCATTATGGAATGGCCGGTACCTAAGGATGTAGCGGATATACGGTTGTTCATGGGAATCATCAGATATTACCGTCGGTTTATAGAAGGGTTTTCCAAGATAGCCTACCCTATCACATCGTTACAAAAGAAAGGAACCATGTTTAGCTGGTCAGAGAAGTGTCAAGAAAGCTTCAACAAACTCAAGGAATTATTGACAACGGCACCCATATTGAAAGTAGAAGACCCAGATAAAGACTTCACTGTATGTGTTGATGCAAGTAAAGAAGGACTAGGTGGTGCCCTAACTCAGGAAGGACACACTATCTGTTATGAGTCTCAGAAATTAAGAGAACACGAGCATAACTACGTCACTCATGACTTAGAGTTGGCAGCAGTAATACACGCTCTAAAGATGTGGCAACACTACATAATGGGTAGAAGATTCCTATTATTAATGGACAATAGTGGGGTGAAATATTTGTTTAACCAGCTAGATCTTAACGCAAGGCAAGCAACGTGGTTAGCTTTCTTGAGAGAATTCAACTTCGAGGTCAAACATATAAAGGGCAAGGAAAATAAAGTAGCAGACGCTTTAAGTAGAAGAATCCATGGGTTATTTGAGATGAATACTGGCAGGGCAGAAAGTGATCTAGAAGAAAGAATAAAGACGACAGGTATTGATGATGAAAACTATACTAAAATAATGGTAGAATTACCGAACAACATTGTGAACTCAGATAAACCAGATCTAAGTATCGACGAGAAGGGATTGCTACGATTTAAAAATAGACTTTACATACCAGATTCAGCAGGGTTAAAATTAACAATCTTGGATGAAGTGCATAAGAAACCGTATTCTGGCTACCCAGGTTACCATAAAACGATAACAACACTTAGAAAACTATTTTATTGGCCTAGTATGAAGGGCGAAACAACAGAATATTTGGCAAGGTGCCAAGATTGTTAGCATCTTAAGGCTAATCACCAACATCCAACCAACCTATTATAGTCATTACCAGTACCAGAATGGAAATGGGAGACTATATCACTCGACTTTATAATAGGTTTGCCTAAAACTTAGAAACATAATGACTCTATCATGGTTGTAATTGATAAACTCAGTAAGTTTGCACACTTTATTCCTATAAAGTCTACTTTTAAAGCTATAAACATTGTTGAAATATTCATGAAAGAAATCTTTAGACTGCATGGTATTCCTAAAATGGTGATTTCAGATAGAGACGTAAAATTCACATTCGCCTTTTGGAAGGAATTGTTTGCAGGGCTCAATACCAACTTGAATTTCAGTACAAGTTATCATCCACAAATAGATGGACAGAACAAAAGGACAAGCTAGATCATGGAGGATATGCTCTGCATGTATGTAAGAACAAAACCGAAAAAGTGGGAAGACTATCTGCACTTGGTAGAATTTGCATATAACAATGGGTACCAAACTTCGACTAAGTTAGGCCCTTTAGAAATACTGTATGGTAGAAAATGTACGATGCCAATTAGCTGGGATAACCCAGCTAACAGACTCAAGGTCGGACCTGAAATGCTCCAAGAAATGGAGAACATGGTTAGAAAGGTACAACATAACTTGAAAGAAGCACATGAAAGACATAAGAGTTATGCAGACCATAAAAGAGGGCACTTGGAATTTCAAGCAGGAGACCATGTTTATTCGAAATTCAAAGCCCGAAAAAGCTCATTGAAGTTAGGGAACTGTGCCAAGTTGGAACCCAGGTTTTGTGGGCCCTTCGAGATACTAGCTCGAATTGGACCCGTAGCATACCAATTTCTACTTCCAGCTAATCTAAGAATTCATAATGTATTTCATGTTTCATTGCTGAAAAAGTATATTCATGACCCTAATCATATGATTGATTGGAACTTGGTGCAGGTGGAACCCAAAGGCGAGTTCTAGGTGGAACCCCTGCACATTCTGGACCAGAGAGAAATAACACTTCGGAACAGAGCCGTCGCTCAAGTAAAGGTGCAATGGAAGCACTTTAGCCCTGAGGAGGCCACTTGGGAGTTGGAAGGAGATTTGAGGAAATCTCATCCAATCTTGTTCTAGAAAAGGAACGAACATCAAGGACAGTGTCTTATTTAAGGGGGAAAGGATGTGACATGCCCCCAAAAATAAAGAAAATAAAAATATTTTTAGAATTTAAATTGCTAGAAATTTATTTCCATTTTTAGTAAATTAAAAATTCGAAAATTTTTGCCATTTATGGCAATTCCAAATTTTAGATTTTATAATTGTAATAAATGATTTTGACTGTTGGGCAGAGATCTGATTTTTTCCAACTAGATATTGGACTATGACACGTGTATGAAAAGCAAAATATTTTATATTGATTGCAAGAGACAAAGGGGACAACCATGTTAAATTTTAGCTGACCATGACTCCATGAGAGGGGAACATGTTGGAACTACCTCTAGGCTGATTTTTACAAGTGGAAAATCAGTGAATTGGCCACTAGCATCCCCTGAAAATCAAGGATTTAAAAAGCTGCGAAAATTCCCAAAGGAGGAAAAAGACCTAGGCAAATGGACAAATAAGCATATGTCAGGAGGCATGACGCTACCAAGTATGCTGGAAAGGAAAACTATTGATTTTTTTTCCTTGTTGTTATGAACACTGAATGGGTGTAAGGCAAGGGGGAGCTACCAGTTCAAAGGATATTGCGGAAGAGGCGTTTCCAAGTTTTCCCTGATGGACTCATGGTCAGGCTAGGGGGTGAACCATGCAAGTGATCTTGGCTGCTCGGTTCTATGGTTGGGAGGAAGGTGGTTGTTCCCTTTGTTTTTCCGCGAGTTTAGTTCAGATATGCTACTCTAACCCCTACCTATTCAAATGATTTTATATCTATGGTACTGAACATGTTAAATCTATAGTGAAGTAGTTCCTAGTTGTCTGTTTTAAATAATTATATAATTGCTGTGTGTTATTTCATGTACCGAATTTCAATATCTCTATCTCTGTGGAGTGAATTGGTTATGGATATAGTGAAATCCTTCAAGTTAGCATGCATCCAAAAACATAGACAAGGGTTGTTCGATGACTATAGTCTACAACTACCTTCCTAATTTTAAATCTGTTGAACAAAAGGAAAATTGATTTTCTTGTTTAGTGTAATTTGTAGCAGAGCGTACCATTCCCTATGGCGAAATTATATTTCTGTAGATAACTAGTATATAGTGAACCTTCACTAATAACTATACAAGTTCAAACTATAGGCAAATATATCCTGCAACACTGAGATTATATTCAACATACATGTAGACCCGTATACGTATAATATGAACATAGACATATTATATAATGGGTAATCTTTATAAACGATACAGTGACGTTGAAGCAAAACCAACTATAGGCAGAGTCGTGTAATATATATATGTGTGTATAAACATACTCGCAGGAAAATAATCCAGCAAAATCCATAGACCCCAATACAAAAGCGTTGGAGCATAGATACTATGGTATGCTTTAGTAGTATTGGTGTCGGAACAAACCAACTTAATTTTGGTGTGAGATCGACCAAATGCTAGATTAATGGCTGGAATAGGAAGATAAGTCAAAATATATATTACATAGCATATATACAGTGCAATGTGTAATTTACGACAAGTTAGGGTAGATGATATGAATGAGCAAAGTAAAATACATGAGGGAAAACAGTCATGAGTGGGGAAAGTGAGGCTCAGGCTAAAGTCCTACCATTTCCATTTTGTTTGTATAACAGAAATAAGTGCCCAAACTTCAACAAAACTCGAAGGTTTTTGAATACAAGCGCACAGTACCAGTGGGAGCGAACCTCCCTTAAGCACAGTACTTTTGTGCTAGATGTAGGTTCATTACTATACATGGTTAAATCATTTTGAGACGACTGTGTAATTAATTCTGGGAAATTAACTAGAACAATTCAAGAAACAAAATTCAACTCTGTTTTGACAAACTGAACTTTCGAAAAATTTAGAAGAGAATGTTAAACACAGAAACATTAATTCTGAATCCTTTTACTTGCATAATATCCACATCAAATAAAAACCCAATACATTGTTATTAATCAGTTAAGGAAATGGCCGTATCGATATAACGAATCCAATCAAGTGCAAGCTTGGTTCACTTTCAATGTACCAGTCGTTAATACAAAATTAGGGTGTACCCTTAAAACAACTAATAAAGAACTGAAAAATGAAATATCTTCACAGTATTAAGAATGAGTCATAGCCTCGATCATATGTGCTAGTAATAACTTAGACAGAGGGTTATTTGTGGTTGGAACCCGAGTACCTCTTGGAAGAGTGAAGAGGGAATTCCCCTTCCACAGCGTGAACACACTCTGCACGAAACAAGGCAAAACATTAAGAAAATGTATCCGACAAACAATAACACAACCATTTAAAAGGAACAGAACGAAATGAGAAAGGAACTTAACTGTAATAGCGGATTTTATACCCTTCGCCATTTGCACTCAAACTGTGTGCTCCAAGACCGAGGAGGGAAGAGGAGCTCGTGCCTCCCTGATGGATACCCTCGCACAACAAAGGGGCCCATCATTAGTGACGAATACCAGATTTTAACCCAAGTAAATCATAAGCGGGGATAACACGCGTATAATGAGTGTAAAGCAATAGTAAACATAAACCCATTGTAATAGTTTAATTATAAACAGAAAGATTTAACTGCCTCTAGACTCTAGGACGAACCCTATAATTGGCATAATAATACCAGTGAATTTAAAGTTTAAACACAGGACCTTTTGTTTAATTCCACACTGTACCGAGAGGTCTATTACACACAGGAAAAGCTGGTTACATACACTGTCAACTAGGCATTAACCGATGAAGGAAGCCACACCCAATACGAAAGTTTCAGTTAAGAAAATAAATAAATAGAATATCTCGGATGCACATATCAACAGACATCAGGATAAGACCTTCCACAAGAGAAAGATGGCTCGGCTCGACAAGAAAGCTGGTATGGAGAGAGGATAAACTACGAGAACCCTAAACCATAGTAGAGCACCCCTTTTTCCCTTATGCTATTTTTAACACCAATATAAAACAAGAATCCTACCAAGGATCTGCTTGTATACTGGAGTTACCGAAAACTACTCAATGAGACATAAAAAAACCTGAATGCAAATGACAACCAGGTTGACTTACCGCTTACAGGGTGGTACGTCGAGGAGTCTATTACCAAGAGCTCTCCCACTTGGAGCAAGGTCTGATTTCACAGAAGCATGACCACGTTGCTAAGACAGAAAACTAAAATAGAGTTTAGTCGGGAGCATTCCTTTTTCCTTCACCAAGCCAAGACCGGAATGAAGTGAGAACTATGGGATACCCTTCATATGGAGTAATGGAGGATGAGTGGGAATCGTACTTGGCCATGTGAACAAATGGTAAGTGCTGGCATTTCATTGGGCACACCGGTCGAACTCTGTAAGGATTAGATTTAAATCATAGCGCCATAAATTTTGCAGACAGGCCTTTAAGATGAGAGGGTTCCAACTGGTTGTGTTTGCTCAGATAATTTATGGCGAGGAACCCAGATGGCCTACGTAGGGTTAATTCTTTTATCACCTAGTTACACCAGTTATACGTTGAATCCCAACTACCTCTACTTTAACCATATCCTACCCAAGGTTTAGTCACTCGTGCTTTTGCTTTTGTATAGTTTAGTGTTCGATTTTTACCCCAAAAGGGTTTGTTTTAAAAGTATGTTGAATGGTGTTAACTTTTTCTCTTAGACCCTGTAATAATATGTATACAAGGTCGTTTATCATAAGACTTCACACCTATGACCATTTCTTTTATGGATTAGTTGGTTCTAAGTACTTATACCCCTTAACATAAAGTGGGTTTTGGAAACGAAACGGTGGGTATTACCAGGTTGCAAATAAAACAAGGTATCACTAGCTATGTACCTATGATCGCTTATATAACTCAGTACCGAAATAGGAAGAGGTGACAATATGATAAAATCAGTTAGAGTTGTAAAGGCAAAGGACTGTTGTACATCATGGTTGACGATTGACTAAAACTTTAAAGACGCAATATCAAATCAAAGTACCCAATACGAAGAATAATTAAATAAAGATTTTTTTTTTTTTACATGTAAATTTTGAGGTACATTACATTGAGACAATATACAAATTTAGATAGTGCAGAGGCTATAGAAATAAAACCAACCTTTGATCGTGGAAAGTTGTTGGATGATTACCATGCATCCACATAATGTAATGTCCCTACTTTGGGACATCATTACATTACGTATGGGTTTTGGTGACCAGAGTAGCCAGTTGGATATTATAACGAGTAAAAGAGCTATTGAGGGATATTTTTGGGTCTATCTTGCATCGCTCATCCTATTTCATCATTATGATCCATTCTGCATGGATTGGCTTTGGTTCCATCGTAGTCCAACGATTTCCATGATTTTGAGTAATTTGAGCTATAAGTCAATTAAATTCACTGAAGAGGTCATTTTGGGCACAATACTTGGAAGAACCTCTCAGTGTAATAGCTCACTAGAATCGAGAGGAGAAACACTACAAGATAGGATGGTGAGAAGTGACTTTCAGTGGCCAGGGAAACCACGAGGAGAGATAAGGTGCTTTTCATAGGTAAAAAGGTAAATTAATTAATTAAAGTGATTTAATTAATTAATTAATAATTAAAAAAGTAAAGCCACTTTGGAGAGACAAGGGGATGCAGGAAGTATAAAGAAGAGGCAAGGGCCTCTACTCTCTCATTCATTTAGATATGTTTATGATTTTGATATCTGGCTTCTAGCTAGAGAGCCCATACCTTGCGGGTTTTGAGGGTTTTGACTTAACAAACCCTAGAGGATGATTTAGTGGTGAAAGATTCCACCTATATTGTCCCAAGCTTGGTCTCGGACATGCAATACTCTCCCACACAATTCTAGTTCATATCTACTCAGTGCAGGAGGGTTCTACACCAGCCACAAGCACATGAAGAGAAGAAGGGCACACCATTGGGGTTTTCCAGCAAGGTGGGCACACCATCCATTGAAGAAAGTTCGTTCCAGGTGATTGGCAGGGCTTCTGGAGATTCTAGTACTTGGGTTTTCATTGTAAGGTCGTGGCCATTAGATCTAGTGCATTTCGATGGAGTTTTATGTGTCATTTGATTTATTGGATGCATGGGACGAACTGGAGGAGATGAGCACACTTCAAAAAGTGTTTTTATCCATTTGGTAGATTAGATATTCATCATTTTTCTTGGGAATTCACCAAGTAGGTAACCAAGCCTCGATCTATCATTCTAGTGGTTTTATGGAGAATTTAGAGGCCCCTTGGAGACAAGCCAAATTATCTAGTGCTTCAGGCATCTAGGGGGGCACGCCATTCTTTGGAGGAGAGTCAGATCCATGAGTTTGAAAGGGATCTTGGATATTTGAGAACCTGGGTTGTTCTTGCCTTTACCCTATCTACTGTTTGGCATACTTACCGAAGTGATTGGACATCTTTGGAAGTAGGGCTGAATTGTTGAGGTCATTCAGTGATTTAGTAGGGCGTGGCATCTTCTAGCTTGGGGGTTGACACTTCATACGACCCAGGTCTTTCTTGTATTGGTATTCATGGTATATGCAACCTTTGGAGACTTATAATATATTCTTGGAGCACTTTGTATAAGATCCTATTATGTAATTGGATCCATCTATTGAGCATTCTAGATCGACATCTTCATTATATCAGATTCTTCTATTTATGAATAAAATCAGATTTGAGGTGTTTTGGCTTATATATCATATTGTTGATCTTGCATATGGTTGAGGTATGTTCCATTACAGCATCTTATTGTTTATTGTTGCAACATATATATAAATTCATCATCATAAACCCTAAGGCAGAAATCAAGAGGTCAACCTACAAGTAAACAAATACAAACAAGTAAATCAACAAAGTGTTTGACAAAATGCCACAACCAGTAAAAGTTTAAAAAGACACCCAAAACCGTGATGTTCCTAGCATATTGGCTTGGGAACATTACAATGGTATCAAATATTAGATTCCTTCTAGCCAATGGGAATTAGCACATGCATGCAGAGCCATAGAGGGGTCTTCCATAAGAAGAGATGGATATTAAGAATTTTTCTAGACAGACTGTATGTTGTATATGGGAATATTAGTACGATCTTAGTGAGAAAACTATTTATCAAGTAACATTCCAACAATATTTATCCATGAAAAATCCTAGGTGGAGAACAAATGAGATTACATTCTGGGTCAATCAGGAAATGTAATACATGGCCACAACAACTAGATGGAAGGAAGCACAAAATAATCCCACACCCATTAGGAGAACACAACTTTGCTATAGTTGCAAGGTTCCTTGGGAACCATATCATAGGTGTAGAGGTAAGGGTAAGAAGAATATCATTGAGGTGCGTTATGATAATGATGATGATGCATGTGAGGATGGATCGATAGATTCTTATATGAAGCAGTCTGTTGATGATAGTGACTCTTACACAGAGGTTAGTGATAGTGACTCTTTAATAGAGGCTAGTGATTCTTGCACTCTTGAGGATGATAGTGACCCTTGCACATTGGAGAAGAAGTGGGATGGAAAGGATGATAACACTTATGCTTCAATAGTCATATCACATACTGTTGATGACATTACACCTCAGTAGAGTGGTGACACTAGTGAGGACTCACACGTGTTAGCACCTACATATGACCAGCTTCCTATGGTGACCGTGACACATCTGTCATCTTTCCAGACACATAGATAGTCACATCATATGAGGATAGTAGTAGCATAGAGGAGACACACATGAGAGATACACACCATAGACACATGGATCCACATATCTAGGATGAGATATAGGACCTATAGATAGTTGACCTTACACATACATATCAACATGAGGAGATTGAGTCACAACTTTTGGAGACTCCATTAGTTGAGAAGATTGTGGATACTAATAGGTTTATTGGGCACTTACTTCCAGGATCGGCCTACATTGATGAGGATGCACTCTTTGTTATTTAGGATGACCATAGCACGTGTCTGGACACATCTATATGGGATCCAGGTGCAGATGATAGTAGCACGGTGAGTGCACAGGAGGATACAATTTCTCACACTGGTTAGAGTATGATTCAGAGAGAGCTAGCAATTGGGGATGTTATGTAGTCACATATAGGAGGACCCAGTAGCACCATAGGCAGAGATCAGTTCTTTGTTTCATCTTTTGCACAAAGTGATGTTTGGGATTCTGGGGTTGAGACTAGCATGAATGACACTAGTAGTGAGGGATATAAGGTGGCACCTCAACATGAATATGATCAAGATTCACACTCCTTGATAGGACAATTGAGAGTCAGTGAGGATATGATCATGGCCGCCACCAGGCACATTGACGACATGCATGCATTGATGGTCGATTGTTGTTGGAGGGCATCAATGGAAAATTATAGTTCAGATGAGGCATTTTCCATAGATGAATTCCATACTCTCTTAGAGAGAATGTCTATGATGAGGATCGACTTCCAACAGTTGTTGATAGATAGGGACTACCTACTAGGGATTGGCAAGATGTATCACAGAGCCTTGAGGGAGAAGGAGTTGGAGAGAACTTGATGATTCTTGGGAGGAACACAGAAAACCCTTAAAGAATCAGAGTCCAAATCAGAGGAGCTTCTTGAGGAGATCCGTCAGAGATCGACTTCATATATCCTAATGGACAATCAAATATGTCCTTCAGTGACATGGATAGAGGATGTTGGTGGTCTAGCAGAGGGACACCAGTTGATGGAGGACACTTCCATTTTTGTCCTAAGAGTGGTTGACCTTTTAGTAGAGGTTGATCCAATAGTATGCCCAGGATCTATGATGCAACAACAATATGCAGGAGATGATATGAGCTTGTAGGGGCATACCGTGATGAGTAATAGTTCAAAGAGACGTGTCGAGACATGCAGTAAGATTCATATGGATGTATTGGATTGTAGGGAGGAGACACACTTAACAAACCCTAGAGGACCATTCAGTGGTGAAATATTCCACCTAGCTTGTCCCAATATTGGTCTTGGAGATGAAATACTCTCCCACACCATTCTAGTTCAGATCTACTTAGTGAAGGAGGATTCTACACCAGCCACATGCACATGAAGTGAAGGAGGGCACATCATTGGGGGTTTCCAGGAAGGGGGCGCACCATCCATTGAGGGAAGTTAGTTCCAGGTGATTGGTAGGGCTTCTGGAGATTCTAGCACCTGGGTTTTCATTGCAGGGTCATGACCTTTGATCTAGTTTATTCCGGTGGAGTTTTGTGTGTCATTTGATTTATTAGATGCATGGGACATATCGGAAGAGAGGAGCACACTTCATAAAGTGATTTCATCCATTTGGTAGATCAGATATTCATCATTTCGCTTGGGACTTCACCAGGGAGGTAACCAAGCCACGATCTATCATTTTAGTGGTTTTGTGGAATATTTGGAGGCCTCTAGGAGACATGACAAATTATCTAGGGTTTTAGGCATCTAGGGGGCACACCATTCTTTGGAGGAGAGTCAGATCCATGAGTTTGAGAGGGATCTTGGATTTTTGAGCACCTCAGTTGTTCTTTCCTTTACTCGATCTACTATTTGGCATATTTATCGAAGTTATTTGACATCTTTGGTAGTAGGGCCAAATTGTTGAGGCCATTTAGTTATTCAGTAGGGTGTGACATCTTCTATCTTGGGGATTGACACTTAATAAGGCCCATGTATTTCTTGTATTGGTATTCATGGTATATGCATCCTTTGGAGGCTTATAGTATCTTCTTGGAGCATTTTTTAGCAGCTCCTATTGTGTTATTGGATCCATCTGTTGAGAATTCCAGATCATCATCTTCATTGTATCACGTTCTTCTATTTATGAATAAAATCATATCTGAGGTGTTTTGGCTTGTCTATCATATTGTTGATCTTACATATGGTTGAGGTATGATCCATTACGGTATATTCTTGTTTATTTCTACAACACATATATAGATTCATCACCATAAACCCTAAGGACGAAATCAAGAGGTCAACCTACAAGTAAACACATACAAACAAGTAAATCAAGAAAGTGTTTGACGAAATGCTACAACTAGTAAAAGTTTAAAAAGACACCTAAAATCATGATGTTCCTGGAATATTGGCTTGGTCACATTACACATAATATACCATTTTAGAAATACTAGGGGTGGTAGAAACAAAGGTCCCAACATCCCATTGGTGTTAGGAAGTAAAACATCTTAATCCCTATAATCATGAAAAGGGTAAAAATAATTCTATGAAAGTGATATGTATGCTTGGAAATACAGTTTATAATATTCAAAAAAATTTAGATCAACAAGCAGTTCATATAACACTTTCTTTGACATTGAATTGCAGTTCAAGAACACATATTTGATTGATGAATGCACATTTATCCTTAATCCACAATTTTTATTAAAACAAAAGCCTATCAATTCAGAAAATATAATGTGGCACTCTATTAATGAATATTACATTGAGCATCCACATGATACTAAGCATATTTTCCTAAAAGAGTTTGTATCCAAATACAAGAAGTATGGTAGTCACATATCAAAAAACAAAAAACAAAATGTAATATGATTTGTCAAACACAACCAATAAATTGAATTTGAAAACATTTGTAAAGAGAAACTATTTCTATATGTTCCATTTGAAAAAAGTGAAGGTGCATTAAAAAGTAACTTACCAACATGGGAAGTGTTGGGCTCCGGATTTATAACATTTTCTTGCTGGCTCTTGAAGACATTGTTTACTCTCCTGAAGAATTTTGTTAAGCAAATGGCATTCTTTCTATGCTATTCATACTCTGTTACACATATATGTTCCATTATATACAGAAACCATGAAGTGCTTCCAAAGCCGCAAATGAGCGAAGAATTCAACTATAAATGCAACAATAATCCTCTTCTGCGGAGAATAGCTGAACTTTGCAAGAATGCAGGGTGTTGGCTTATAGAGGATAATACTTATGATTATTTTATGATGGGTTGAAACATACTTGTGTAGAGGCTCCACACATTATCAATGTATTCTTTTT
>JASDQU010737009.1:426793-471979 GCA_032191745.1 Picea mariana | reverse complement strand
CACTACCTCTCTAGCTACCTTACACCTACTTTACACAGTGATGCTAAAGATTATGCCAGAGCCTGTGATGTATGCCAAAGAGTTGGGAAACCATCCAGAAGAGATGAAATTCCATTAGCACCACAACTAACCCTACAAGCATTTGAGAAATGGGCCATTGACTTCGTTGGACCTATAAATCCACCAAGAAAGTGTACAGGAGTAAGGTACATAATTACAACGACAAAATACTTGACTAGATGGGCCGAAGCAAAAGAAGTCAAGGAATGTAGTGCTACTACAACTGCGCGCTTCATATTTGATGACATCATAAATAGGTTTGGATGCCCAAAGATCCTTCTGAGTGATCAAGGAACACATTTCATCAATAAGACAGTTGAAGCCCTGACTGAAGAGTTCACAATCCACCATCAGAAGAGCACACTTTATCATCCACAAGCAAATGGGACAGTGGAAGAATTTAACAAGATCTCCAAGACAACACTAACCAATATTTGTTGTGTGAACAAAGATGATTGGGATTTAAGAGTACCAACAATATTATGGCCCTATAGGACCACTTGCAAGAAAATAACAATGCAGACCCCTTTTAAGTTAGTATATGGTCTTGAAGTTGTTGTCTCGATGGAATACTTGCTGCCAAGCTCAACAATAACTGCCTTTACATGTATGGATGATAATGGCGTTGTTTAAGAGAGGCTTGCACAGTTGTTTGAACTAGAAGAAGATAGATTCATTGCATGATTCCACCAACAGGTTCAGAAGGAAAGAGAAAAGGCCTATCACGACAGGCACATTAAGAAGAAGGCATTTAAGCAAGGAAATTTAGTACTAGTATATGACAGTAAGTTCATCAAACATCCTGGGAAGTTCAAAATGCATTGGATCAGGCCATATGAGATCGCTTATGTTACAGAGGGAGGAGCTGTGCAATTGAAGACACTAAATGGAGAATGGAAGGAAGGATTAGTGAATGGGAGTCGGCTGAAGTTGTACTATGACAACCAGCTGCCTCAGAGCTCTTGGTAAAAGCATAAAGAAAAGGGTCTAGGTACCAGGTACAGTTGAAACTGGGTACCAGACATAGAAAATAGAGTCTTCACAAGGGATGGAGAGGAGGCAAAGAGAAAAACACAGAGGCTGTGTTGCGTAGTCTGAAGTCAAAGAAAAACAGGAAGCTGAGATCTGAAGTGTCTCAAGACGAGTCACAAGTGAGTGTTGGGGGCTTGTTGGCCCTTGGTTATGGAAGAAAATTAAGATCAAGGAAGAAAGGAAGAATCTGAACTTCACGGAAGACACAGTGACTGTTACTGGGTCGAAGTCAGTAAAAGAGCAGAAAAGATTGAGTGAAGTCTGAGAAAGCAAGACGTTGAATGAGGAGATCAGGAATGACAGATAAGTAATGAATAAGGATCGAGGATGAGTCAGAAAGTGGAAAAATCCACCATTGGATGCTTTGGAGCACTGCACGAGAAGGAAGGAAAGATGGGCTGGTGAAGCCTTGAAAACACAAGTCAAGTTGACCTAGGGTTTTAGACACCTAGGGTTTTGGACACCTAGGTTTCAGACTAAGGATGTCGGTGAACTATTGTAATGTATAAATAAAGGTCTAAATGGCCTAGGTTGGGTGGGTATCAAGATAGATTGTCATTATTGATATGAGCGATTATTGTACTGTGAGAGAGAAGTGTTGAGTACGAAAGCCTTATGGATTGTAAGATCTTTAGCTGGGTGCGAATATCAGTCCTATAGATGGGTGCGTAGGAAGGGGAGATAAAGAGAGAAGAGAAAAAAGATCCGCTAGCTAAGAGAGTAGACAAGAACTGTATGCTTTCCTTAATATAATATAGCACAGTTATGTGGACGTATCCCTAGAGAGAGGGTGAACCACGTATATTTTGTGTTGTGTGTGATTGGTATATTGTCTCTGTCATTGGTATACTGTGATAGGTCTGATGAGTAGATGTGAAGAGTAGATCTAAGATGATAAGTGATATATAAATGATCCGTTGTTGTGTAGTTATATCCACTTGATATTCCCCTGGTTGTAGACACTTCTGTCCTACAACCCCCTCATAACTGCTTTGGGTGAGACTGCATCTTCTTCGCAGGTGTTGCCGAAAGGTCCAGTAGTTAGGGCTTGTTGGTGCGCTCTAGAAGCTGAACCCTGGGTTTTCCCCTGTGCCAACAACTGCTATCTCCCTGTCATGCTACATGATACTCTCTAAAGAGTGATCTACTTCCAATGCACATGTCTTCATCAGATCTAGAAATACACACTTTCACTGCTGTTAACATTCTAAAGCATTTTTTCTTCATCCACCACAAGCATATGAGTCCTTCCTTGATGGATGATTGAGGTTACATCCAGCTGCAAATTTAGTCAAACTCCATATTCTTAAAAGGAGTTATTTTATTCAATATAGGAAACTAATGATTTGATTTGGAATATATATATATTAAACTCTTTCAAACCCACCAGAATTCTGTAAATATCAAGATATTTATCTTCCATATTGTTGTTATGGTAGCAACTATGATGCAGATCTAAATCATATTCTTTTGCCTCCAACATAATACCATCTTACTAGTTCTAAAACCTCCAAATAAGCTAGGAAGATCCGGTATTTATGCCACTTTGATTAAGTCTGCAAGAAGGCTGAGAAGACATCATGCTAGCAGATTTTCTCTTCAAAAAATGTTGTCATACCTATTTTCCTGCTCCATTGTGATTCCAATTTTCATAAAATATCAACAACAAGTATTCCAACAAAAGCTGCACTTCCCAAGAAGGAAAATTCTAACACCTTCTTCAACCTGTGTGCAGACCCAAAAAACTGTAGTAGTACCTTGGCTTCAATTTGCATTTATTCTTTTGCTTCAGTCTAGTGCTTGTATCAATCAACACTCCTTCATGCTGGTTATGGATGAGCCTCAAAGAATGACAGGATGTCTAGTGAAACCCTCACTCTATATATATTATGATGAGTTGGGGACAACAATATATATATTATGCACAACGCTTACACTTGTCAATTCTGAAAAAGCCCTAGCAATTAAAAAAGGGCCTAGTGACATTCCATTATTGGCTACTAGACATGAGCAAAATGCAGTTTAGCTTTAGAAAACTTAAATGAGAACTTTATTTATAACATTTTTCTTCCTCATATTTCTTGTTAATGATAATTATGTTAAAACATAGAAGACATTCCCTTCTCAATAGGTTTTTCATATTTTTACAACCGTGTTGAAAACCACTATAAAACACTTTGGTTCTGTAAAGAGATTAGATTCATATTTCATATTAATAAGGTGATTGAATAAATATTTATTAAAACATTTAGTACCCAATCCAAGTCACTACTATCTGATTGTTTTCACAATGCTCGAGGTTGGGATGGTGGAAGCACTAGACTTGAATGACTCTCAGAAACCCATGTACAATATGTAAAAACTAAGATGACCAGAAAAATGAGAAGAACAAGAGAAAAACAGGGATGGATCATGTAGATGGTGAGATAGAGCAGCGTAATTTATCTTCTACAAAAAGAGCTTGGGGTGCTGTGAACACTGTCATTGGATGTAGCTTTGATCTTGAAAACAGACGAGTTTATTATACATTACACGACAAGCAGGTTTACTCTATGACATGCAAATTAGATAAGTTTAGTAATCCTTTGTACCCAATGTGTGTCTGAGGAAGAGTTTGGAGTGGCAATTTCTTTTATCTGGAATTTTGGGATGCTCAGATGAGAGATATTCTCAAGATCGTTAAAACAAATGGCCAGGCAGATTACCATAGCATTGATATTTCTGCAGGTCGAGAAACACGTGAAAGTATATACCAGACAAGGCTTTTCAGGAATACCATCTGCATGGAAAAAACACAATATTCCTTTTTCATGATAGCAGGGCACTGAAAAAAAACTCGAAGGTGGAAAGATGATGACTAGAAGTGGACTTGTACCTGTGGATTTCATGTTGAAGAATTCTTGGTTTTTGGCTATTTAGTAAATGCCTCAAAGGCATATTTATAAGCTGGAATCAGTGGAGTGACAGGGGTTATAATAGTTATTGCTTTGTTGCTTATATGATGTCGAGAGATGCATAGCAAAGCTTTAGGACCAAGTTACCCCATTTGATTCAGAAACTGCAATCGCTATGTTCTAGAAACAAAAGGACTATCCCTTTTAAAACAAACTAGTGATGATGGTGAGAGTATCTTCTTTGCAGAAAGAACAGGCGACCTTTTTATCAAGGGTGGTGCCAATGATTAAAGCAAGTTTCAGGGAGCTCCTAGGAGAGGTGTAGTCCAAGAATTTATAAATCAAAGAAAATCCATTGACAATGCAGACTCAAAATGTAAATGGAGCTTATCTGCAGAAAAAACATGTGGGTATAGTACAACTCTTAAGGTTGATTTGAAATACCTTCATGATGATGCTGGGATCAATACAACCACAGGTTTAATAGCAGCTGGAAAAGTTTCTGCCCTTATCTAGCATGAATGGAGTCCAAATTATTTGATAGCCATTGGGGAAATAACCCTTGCAACTTAGTGAATCTAAATAGCCTTGATGCAAAAGATGATTATACAATGGCATAGTATTGCAATGGAGCAATGTTTGCAGCGTTTAAACAATTTTTTTTGTGCATTTTATATAAAATTGTGAAAAAATCTTCCTACAAGATTTGAATCTTTATCAGGATGTGAAAAAAGCTTTATCATTACTATTAGGATCTGAATCACATAAGAGAAACTTCATATGGTCATGATACAGGTAGAGAGATTTCACTATGGCTAGATCATACATGCAGAGACTAGTAATATGAGAAAGACTAATGGGATTCATACGGAAAGATGTGATATGGAATAAATACTGGTACTTGTTTACCTTATGTTAACTAAGAGAAAGTGTTCAACTTTAATGCACTCTAACCATTGTTTAGCTTCTACATAGTAATCCCATATCAACCATTCAATAGAGCCAATAATCATGGAAAACTAGCAATCCCATAATATGCGCTTCACTATTTCACAACAATCATAGACAAGGCACAACCCAAATGATCCTGAAAATAGAAGAACCTAGAACAAGTGCACAAACTACTCACATGTTGAGTTGTCTTCAACCTGTGATGCAACAAGATCACACCTGATCGGATGAACTGGTCGACAGTATAGTTGGAATGGTTGGCCCCATGTGTTTCTCTTCAGCTGTATGGCCTTCTATTAGTCTTGAGATTCCCTCAATCAATGAAGAAAGATCTTAAAGTACTTGCCAAAATCATTCAACCTCCATAAATATCTAAAAAATCAATACAAGTAATATTTGTAGTGCATTATTTACTCTAAGATGCATTTTTACAAGAGTGTCAGAACATACCTGAATGAGCTCCTCTTGGTTTCAAGAATAATTTATTGGATCCACGTGTCTAATATTTGATCAAACTACCTACCTTGATTTGAAGTAGCAACAATGAATTCAACATTGAATTTTTTGTTGCTCTGTTGGATCGAGGGAGGTTTGCTCCAAGATTAAACGACTCCAATAAATTATTCTCTACTGAACAGGGCCAACCACGTGAAGGCGTAAGCTCTTATGGCCCCTCTCCCCTGCCTCACATCACTCTCAATTCCCCAATACCTAGCATATAAATCTATTGAAATATTTACAGCAAAAACAAACATATTAAAATATTCATGTACATCATCATTTAGTACTTTTAGCCAGCCTCTTCTTCTTAGCTCTATAGTTCCTAATCATTTCATCAATATCTATGTCTTCGTTCTCTGGGTTCTCTTCAAAATATGATTGTGATTGCATCCTATCATGTAGAGCACGCCTAGTCGAGGGGTACTCATGGTGTAATGGAGGCTATTGTGATGAGGCATCACCTACAAAAGAAAAAAATACAAAATTTAAATGGCCAGTTTTAAAATATCATTGAACCAACTCAGTAATATTTAAAAAACACATGCAATGTAATTATTTACCTAGTGCACTGGTTGACATTGTTGGAATGGTTGCCCCTGTGTGCTTCTCTTCAACTGTACGAGCCTCAAGTACAACATTCTCTACCATTGAGACCACATACTTTATAAGGACAATCATAAATGTATAAGTAAAAAAAAACAGAAGTTCAAAATGTATAACTACAAAATTATTAAGTATATGATTAAAATACAGTCATATTACCATCATGTGCCAGCTCGGTCGTAACACCATCGTGCGGCTGCGCCTCCGTGGAAAATTGGGATTGAATGGGATCAAGACAATCTTTTGGTTGCAAACTACTATCAATGCACTGCTCTGCAATAATACTAGTGCGTTCGTTGACAGTGTTGCTCCCCTGATTAAAACAAAGTTGTAAATATTAATAACATCCAACATGACTATATTATTTTAATAATAAAGGTTAATGTGGATTGAATTTTATTTACCTTATCTTGCAAAGTGGTTCTTGGTATCTTCCCCAAGATTTTTCGGTGTTCAACTATCGCTTTATAGTCATACTTGTAACCAAACTCGAGGTCTTCCTCCATGGTTTCAGTACCAAACTCGTCACCCTGCATTGCATAAGAGTATGTATTTTTTATGTTATTCACTGCAATTACCTAAACGTTTTAAGGGAATAAAATAAAATATTTAGGTACTTACAATTCATGTCTGTAACTAGAAGTAGCTACCCTGGCCTAGCTTGTGCTGGCCGCATTTGGCAAGCCTTGATTTTGTGGCCTTTGACGTGTCAATCAATCTATCATCAAAGGTTTCAAGTATGTTAATATATACCACCGTTTTATTTACATCTAAAAAAATTTGAAGGTATTCAATTGAAATTGTAATTTACCTTTTGGGACCAGAGGGTGTCTTTCCTTCATCTGTCAATTTCTTCTCTTTTGCATCCTCGATGAGGGCCTTCCACTCCCTCTCTGGAATCATCAGAGGACGCTCGTACCTATCATTTTTTTTCGAGTGCCTCCTATATGTTTCTCGCGTATATTTTAAATATTGTCCCATTGTGGCTACACCAAAAAGACTTTCTAGATGATCCATCAATTCTTTTTTGAGGTTGGAATTATGGGAATTCCACCTCTCCCGTATGGTGGGCTCAAAAATCAGCAAAGCCTTATTCTCCAAGGACCTATAAAAATCATTGTTCCCTACACGCAAAATGATTATATGATTATTAATTTAAAGATAATAATTTAGATGATTTATATTTGTCTACATAGAGAACATGAAAAAAATAAAATTTTAAAAATTAATTGGGACTTTAACCTTCTTTAATGGAAGCCCTTCCTCGTTGAACATAAAGGTTCCCTTAAGGGTCCGTGAGTTGGTCACACATCTTGCTTTAGGAAAATCAACCATATAGTTTGTCAAATCATCGACCTCATCTCCATCACCACCTCTAGAGCCTACTCATGTGGACGCTTCCTCGGTGGGGGTGTCTTGGCTCCCACCTAATGGTGTGGAAGGTGGAGATCTGAATAGCTGCATCCTGGTAGCTATACAAGGGCCTTCATTGGGACCCTGTGGCATCTGTGCAACGCCACTACTATCGATACCATGCATGTTGGTGTCAATAGGATCCAAAAATATCTATATAAGAAAGGAAACATTTTTTCATTTAGATAATGTAAAAGTTAAAAATCAATCTTTCATAATTGATCTTATGACATAAAATAAAACAACTTGAAATTATGGTTATTACATTATATGTCTTAAGCCTTGTCATAACTTCTCTGATACTTTCTTCAACCTTAGGAGTTTGATATAGAATATCTAACAAGTGAGCTAGCTCCTTGTTTCCTTTATTGATCATTTTCCTTATTAAAATTGTAGGGTTGGAGGATTCATACAAATCCCTTTCGCTGAGCGAATCATCATCAACATCATGTCCCGTCGACTACATATTCAACAAAATAAATCATAATTCAGTTATGTAAACAAATAAAATAATTGATCCCCACAGAAATAAAATGCACATTAAATGCAATTCGAAAATTGTTGTTCATTTACCTGTTTTGAGGCCGCTATTGATTTACCACGATCATCCTGCCACATTACAGTAAAATTAGAACCGTGATCATTATCATGAGAAATAAATTCAAATGTATGAGAAATTCAAATGTTGATAACAAAAATAGAACATAATGAAAATCATAAAATATGAGAGTCATTGCTTACAGGTTGGGTAAATTAGTATACGTACCGCCCCCATAATAGCAACATTTGTATCTATTCGATTCAAATTGTAATCAATCAATATCTCTTCCCCTGCAGCTATTGATTTTATTGCACATACGAATACACGGTTTTTTTCATGCCCCTCAAATACGCAATTGGGTCGCTTATTTGTGGTCGAGGGTCGTGTACTATTTATAAACTCTGCAATATTTCCCATTGCTTTTGGCCTTCCATCAATGCATATAGTTTCTCCTTTATTTAGATCATTGTCTTTTAGCTGTATATAATTTGTAGCCAAGCCATATCTTCGCATACTTTTTGTATATTGGACTATTCATATCCAATCTTTGTAGATATAACAGGGTCCGACGTACTCCATCAATTCAGTTAATCCATCGTAACATACCTTTATGGCATCCATGGAAAATAGCCCCAAACCATGTAATGACGATGGAGCAATCTGGTATATCCTTTCGTTTACATAGAAATCAATGTTTATTTCAAGAAGATCCTTGGGTACTCATTGTTTCACTATATGTTTGTACCTCAAGGGCACCTCGATGTCGTCTATACTCTCATGATCATAAGAACATGATCCCCCTTTCACAAGAAAAAATTCCATACGTTTATGGATTTTTCTTCTGATATTCTCACCTCTAGTTGATCTCCACCTGTTAGACCTACTAGATGTCTCACTTTATTTTATTCTACCTGAACTTTCCTCACTCAATGAATATAGATCTGACAAATACCTATTTGATTGTATGTCCTATAAAATCATTAATGACAGAAACAGTCAGTCAATCAAGATGTAACACTAGTTCATTACTAGTATTCTATTAGTATCACAGTAATCTCATAATGATTACCATAGTGTTACTCTTTCTAGTATCCTATTATGTTGGGAATTTTTCTCATGTAACTTTACCCTAAGAGTTTTTGGACAATTTAAAGACAACCCAAATAATGGTATTTCTGAAAAAAATGAACAAGAAAGGTGGAACTTTAACTCAACGAAAACACTATGCTCGTCGGAAATACGAACCCAAGGAGAAGAAATGGTAGAAAGGTAAAGGTGGCCTATACATTTCAAAATGGAGAGAGCAATTGAGAGTAAAGTACATTGTTAAGTAACAAATACGAGAGTTTTTATTGGTTCGTATCTTCACAACTCCCAAGGTATCTTCACAACACCTGAGTTCCTTCACAACTCTCGATGCAATCTTACAACTCTCAAGGGATTGGTCAGAATGGAATAGGCAGTTTGGGGATATTCTTCATGGACATGGACCTCTCATTCCATGCCACGTTACAAATATTGGAGTGGCAACTATTAACCCATGCCTCTATTAATCCACAAGACTAGAAACCATGATATTTTATAGACATTCTCCCAAATTCATGTAGAGAGGTAGAAGAAATAAGGATCTACTTGCAATCTACAGATTACATATCCACTAATTCCATTGATTGACCACTKGTTGGTTTATCACCTATATTCAATGAATACAACACAAAGAGACTCTTTTCTATGGTCTTGTAATGCAATATTTTGAATAAATTTATGTATTTAGATCATAATTAGTTATTTAGAAATTATTCAGGAAGGCCATTTCTAGAAAAGATGTAGACAACCTTCAAGTTGGGGTAGAATCATATATTCTTATATAGGAAACAACTTATGTATGGGTTCTTTTTGGATTTGGGATGTACTAATATTCGTGTCCATGCATCTTGATTCATAATGCAATATATCATGCATTTTCAAAAATTAACGTTTAAATTTTTGGTTAGAGTAAAAATCTTGGATCCTTGCCTTGGATGCCCTTTTGTCCACCATTACTTAATGATTTCATTGATATTTGGATGTGATATCCACATATTTTCAAATTTAAAGAGGTTGTTTGTAATCCTTTTTGAGTAGTATATAATGATTTCAATAATTCTTCATATTCTAGCTTTTCTTTTTGAGGTTGCTCGGGGTGGTTCTGGGCTCCAATTAATTTTGTCTAGCTTTCTAGCCATGGGAAAATAGTGTATAATGTGAGGTTGAAGAGTAGGTATCTTCTACCACCTTATTAACATGCCTTAAACTCCATGTGGATGATCCAAATTATGTTCGTGGATTTCTGCCAATGCTTTGATTGAGATTCCTCCTTGGGACATTGGTTAATTCCACCCATTTTGCCAATTATGGTATAAATTTCTTCAAATGGGTCGATTTGATAAATTGTGTATATCAATTACAACTCTATTTTCTTAAACTTGTGAGCTAAACAGGTAAGTTTTCTACACCAACCATTAATTTTTGAAGTGGAACAGTCCCTATTTCTCATATAAGATGCAGTCTCTTTGTATCCAAATGATGGGTTCCACTCCTAGGCCATTCATAACCATTGATGTGTGTCAAATACCCCAACAGAAGGGTAACGAGAGTCGGTACAGGAACAATCAGGACTTGAATGCATTGACACTGGATAACCAATTGATGAAGCCATTCAAAATGCAAGTGGACAGCAATAGCTATACTCGTTTCGTATTAAAATGCATTGACAGTAGGTCTCTGGCAGATGGTAGAGGAGTCCATCAACACATGATTGATAGTGGGTTCGAGCCAGGTATAATTTTGAGCAATCACCTTATCAACATGTATGCAAAATGTAGAAGTGTGGAGAATGCATGCCAAGTGTTTGAGAGAATGCTTGAACGGAATTTAGTGTCATGGAATATAATGATTGTAGGGTATAGTAAGAATGGATATTATGAAGAGGCAATGGATATTTTTGGCCTAATGCATTGAACAGGGGTCAAGCCTAGGAAATTTACGCTTGCTAGCATTCTAGGATTTTGTGCGAGTCTTGGAGTTGTTGATCAGGGGAGGGAGTTGCATGCTCACATTCCATTATTCTTAGTGCATGTGCCACATTAGCTACCCTATAAAAGGGAAAAATGTTCCATGCACACATGATCAAAACAAGATTTGACACAAATGTTTATGTTGCTAATCCTCTTGTTATAATGTATACCAAGTGCGGTAGCATAGAGGATGGACCTGGGAAAGCATTGCTTGGTGGACATTGCATGGTGGAAATAATTGCTTAGCGGGCATTGCTTGGTGCCTGCATAATCTATGGGAACTTGGAGCTGGGAAAGCATGCATCAGAGTGTATTGAAAATGAGGATGTAGATCAATATCTTATTGTTGAAGCTCTTTTCTGAAATGCACAAGGAAGGTTGTAAGCTAAATCAATTCACATTTCCAAGTTTTCTCAAGGCTTGCACCAATATTGTGACCACAGAGCAGGGCAAGCATGTTCATTACCATGCTATTAGATCTGGTTTTGAGGTCGATATTTATGTGGGTAATGCTCTTGTAGACATGTATGCAAAATTTGCGAGTGTGGATGATGTCCAACAAGTGCTTGATGGAATTCCTGAAAAAAATGTACTGTCATGTAATGCCATTTTTGCTAGATATACACAAAATGAGAAGAGTGAGGAAGCACCAACAAACTTGTTACTGCACTGATCAAAAGTGATGCTCAACATGACTCTATGGGCATATTCACCAGAAGGACCTCTTCAAGAATTTGAATTGTATAATATAAGACTCCATTTATACCAGCAAGCTGCTTAAGAATTTGGTTTCCTATTCCCACAATTAAAGCATGCCTAACTCCTCCTTTTAAAATGATCAATTCAATTAGGACATTTCATGGTTATTTCATAAAGATGTACAATAGAAAGTCCCATTGCATGTTCTTGTAACAATTTGTTTTTCCATACAATGATGGTTGACTAAGGTCGTTGCTTGGATGGGTTCTATCTCACTTGGATCATTTACAAGTGACATGATAGAATCCTGGTGATATTGAATGCCACTTTCTTGATGCAGATACATTCGTTTGAAACTTCCCTTCTTGGGCTTGGCTTCTTTTCTCTTTGGTCTTGTCCAGTGCCAAGCCAATTTACCATCCACCTCATCGACGCTACCATGATGATTACATATAACACTACTATGACAATGCATACTTAGTTTACTGCCATGAGGAACATGTGTAAAGTTGAAACTCCTTCATAACATTGGAATTTCCTCTAAATAGGATGTTTGAAATATAGTTTTGTATGGAGTCCGCACAAAAGAGTGTTTCCTCATAATATGCAACTGATATATATATATATATATATATATATATATATATATATATATATATATATATATATAATATGATGTTGATCATTAACTGGTATGTCAATGTCAATAATTGCTACTGTCATCATGCTAAATGACTCTGTATGCTTGAGAATCTGCTACAGGTCCATCGCTGATATTTATCCAAAATTCTTGGGAAAGGCCTACAAATTCTCTTGTAACTATTGCCCTTAATGTTACCTCTGTGTTGGATTCTTGTTTATTGTCAAATACCTGAAGGATTGCAGATTAAAAGTCTTCTTGTTTGACATCTAATGCTACCATTGGCCAACATAATGTTTGAATCTGTTGAGGTGTGAATATGACTCTTGTTGTGAAACCATCATTTCTTGTTTAATCACTGGACAAGGTCATCTCAATCGGGCACATACTATCAAGAAAAATGTGAGGATAAAGAACATGGTGCATTCATTTATAGTTAATGACAGGTCCCACCCACAAACATAGGAGAAATATACAACATTGGAGAGATTGACATAGCAGATTAAGGAGGTAGGGTATATGCGAGATACCAACTTTGTGTTGCATGATTTGGAGGAGGAGCACTAGTAATATGTTATCTGCTATCACAATGAGAAGGTTGCAAGATACATGTTTATATTTTCTATGGTGAAGAAAATATGCATGGAAAATTAATGTTGACAGAAGTAGATATATTTGTGGAAGCGTAAGAGAAAGTTGGAAAGTGGAAACATAGTTTTCAATTGGCAGATACTGAGTGTACTAAAATTAAACGACCTAATGTAAGGTTGGGTTTTGAAATCGGACCTCTTTTTATCTCATTTTATGATGTATATTCAAATTGGATGGATTTTAAGGCTTATCCTCAACCTGAAGTGCATGTTCATAAGATGGAAACACCAGTGAAGATTAAGATAGAGAAGGCATTTGGATGTCTCACACAAGACAAAATTTATCTGCAAATTTTGAAAATTTTGTTGAGGAAAGACAAACTGGATGATTTGCGACCTGTTTTTGAAGCATCCTTAAGAGTTGGTTTCAAGGATTCTTGTTTTTTGAATTGCCTCTAGTGGGTAGATGTTTTGAACTAAATCTCCATTGAAGATCTATTGAAGATGTAGTTGTCGTGTCTATTATTGGGGTCATTGTTATTTACTGATCTAGCCAACCTGCAATTCTTTTTTTTCAAGCGACTAATCATTAATCAATGAGATTTTCCCCCCCTATCTCAGTCTTACCAGGAGATATGTGCTCTGTGAAGTTGAGTAATTCTAAACTAGATAACTGTTTGCGTCCTGGAGATGTGATTCATAAAATTAAACTGTCAGTTGCATTCATGTGACACTAGACACAAAAACCTTGCTTATCAAAGAGTTTGACCTTCTTTTAAGGGAAGTCAAAGTTGTATTTGGGAGTCCAAAGCATTCTAATGCTAGTACTATTCTAAAGAATGTTGTGTTTGGAGGCTTTGATGACATAGGGAATATTGATTCCAAGATGAATGGTTGCTAGCATACATTGACAGTTAATTTGTGTACTCTGAGTTTTGTTCAATACACTTTCATTCAGGGAAAGTGTACAATGCTTAAACTTTAGCTTCCAAAAGACATTGGATTGCTGGAATTTAAAGAGTTCCATTCCTGGCATACAAAGCTCTTTGTTCATATTAATGTTCATGTTCTTCCTAATACACATCTAGAGATTGTTAGTGTTCCAGAGAAAGCTTCGTATGATGGAGCAGTCTGTCATGCTTATTATGAGAGCACAAGAAGTCAATCACAACTAAGTGATAAAATTATGGTGAATGAAGTAAAATTGTACATCAAGAGTTTTATGAGTGAGATGAAAAAATGGGACTAACAGGAACCTTGTTCTACATGATATCACACAAGAGACATCCTTCCATCCTCATAGTTAGAAACTTGCAAATTTCTTTTGGTCTCATCAACACCATCGTTGAGACACCTATCTGGATATAAAAACTAAAATAAAAAAAACTATGTGTGTGCAATGAATTCCATACCGCCATCAAGTTCATCTCCAAGCTTGTTGGTTGGGAATTTGTTGTGAGATATGCCCACTGCTTGCATCATTTCAAAAATGGCCTATGTACCTGAGGGGAATATTGGTAATGTTTTAGAGTAAGTGAAATTGACAATATTCATTCTTTTTCCATGTGTCAAGATACACAAGAATTGCATGCTATTCAGTTTACGGTGCATACTACATAGTGATTTTTGAAACTACTACTTTGCCTACTTTACTTGCTGTCTACTTGTCTTCATTTGCATTGAAAGATATCTACTACTTAGAGATGGAGGATGGAATATTCACCCTGTTTGTACTAAGGAATCATATGGAAGCCTGTAGATTTGGTGTTTTTGATCAGTGGGAGCCTTTTGAAAGAGAACCATTTTGAAGACAATTTTCACCCTGTTTGGACCATGCATAGCATACAAAACATGTAAGTTCAATTTGGTGACTCATGCTAATTCCATTGCTAACTAGTATTTATATACAAGTTTGGAGATGATTTGTAGATTCTTTTGTGTTGGATTTACCTTCTGGGTTTGTGAGACGAGGAAGTGTCTAAGCCTGACTTCATCTCCAAATTTAAAAAAGTGGCAATAGAGACCTCATGATAGAAACTATTCTTCTTTTGGGTGATGATTGTCATTTTAATGAGGATCTAGTGTGTTGACATTTGGAAAGAAAAAAGTTACCACATAATAATAGCCTCATATAGAGGATCAATCCACCAATTTAAGGAATGGGATGTGTTGTATTATTTGTGCTCAATGGAGATGGGCATTCAAGATCTAGTCAGTCTTATTTCTATTTCGGGCTAAGTTAGACAACAAATTTGTGGATAAATTTTCATGTAGTAGACTTCTGGAAATGTTTGAAATTTCCTTTGGCAAATTATGGTGCAAACCTAAATTGTTTTCCAGAAACATGTCTATTGGTTGTCTCATTACAAAATAACAACAAAGATGATTATAAGGGTTTCTCCATCTCCAATTTGTTTTCATCATCAATTAGAGGCCGAAAAACATATCTTATTGTTGATCTACATCCATATATCAATCATATTGTTGATGTCCATCCATATATCAAGCAGATTCAATGTGGATGGTCCAAATTATGTTCGTGTCTTTCTGCCAATGCTCCGATTGAGATTCCTCATGGGGACATTGGTTAATTCCACTCATTTCGCCAATTATGGTATAAATTTCTTCAAATGGGTCGATTTACTAAATTGTGTATATTGATTACAACTCTATTTGCTTAAACTTGTGAGCTAAACAGGTAAGTTTTCTTCACCATCCATTAATTTTTGAAGTGGAACAATCCCTATTTCTCATATAAGATGCAGTCTCTTTGTATGCAAATGATGGGTTCCACTCCCAGGCCATTCATAACCATTAATGTGTTTCAAATACCCCAATAGAAGGGTAATGAGAGTCGGTACAGGAACAATCAGGACTTGAATGCATTGACAATGGATAACCAATTGATGAAGCCATTCAAAATGCAAGTGGACACTAATATCTATTCTCGTTTCGTATTAACATGCATTGACAGTAGGTCTCTGGCAGACGGTAGAAGAGTCCATCAACACATGATTGATAGTGGGTTTTGTTATCACTCTAGGAAACTCTCCTAGGCTGTATGTCAGAGATTCCTGGTAACTTAATCTTTTGGTAACTATTTTATCAATAAAAAGTGTGGGTTTGGATCAAGTTGGAGGACTGAATCATTTCTCACTCAAAACATGCATGAACACATTTAGATGGACAAGGCTTTCAACCACAAATGTTAAGAGAGTTTATAAATAAAGGGATGTATGGAGAAATAACTACTATATCAGCAGCATCACATATAAAGCATATATGAATAGCCAATTACAATAATCACTGGAATACTTGCAAAGTTTAACTTATGAATGCAATGATAAGATGACATTTATCGGGCATAAACAAGCATAACAGGATGAATATAATATCCAGGTGCAAGTACAGAATAGATAAGAAGATGAAATCTGAACAAGTTATGGCAAAATAAGATTGTATTACTTAATATGAAAATGAGAAGTTTGAGTACATAATATGAAAAAGGTCTCCAAAGTCGAACCCTTAGTTCCTATTCTACCTTAAGCTTTATAGCTTTACAGTGCAGTTTTGAGATCCTGAAAGCATGGATCAAATATGCTAAAGATAGAAAGTCAAAATTTGGTTTGCAAAAGATATGGAATGATTGCCAAAAATGAGGTCAATCCCAAATTTCATGGTATTCATCTCTTGTAGAGTAATGGTGCAGTGTAGGATAGCCTTCCAAGGATGAGTGATGACTCTGCCAAGAGATACAAATTCAAATTTGTTGATGTGAGTAAGCATCCTGTTTTTCTGCCTTTGTCAAAGGTACCAAAAACATTTGAAACACCTCTTCTTTCCATTATCCATCAAAAATAACTATTGGATCTGCTTGACAATTCATCAAATGTCCATTCGAACAGGTTTCAAACCATTCCAACTCAAAAAACTTCGATCTGTGCAAAAAATCGATCATCCTGGCAGTGACAGGTTTTCGGTGGTTAACCTAGAAGACTCCTGAGTGGATTAACTACCGAAAGCTCTGTTTTCGGTGGTTATTGAACAGTCATCCTGTTCACCTAAACCACCGAAACTTCATCTTTGAGAAAACTTCAAAATTTGCAAAAATGATTACCTTGATTCCTTGCTGAATGTTCAAGGTTTTTTGGATGATGCAACCCTTGTTCGTGCAGATCTGTGAACTTCAACTGGCTGTGTGGAAGGCTCTGGTGTATCTACCATGGTTGTAGCTAAGTTAGCTAGAGTCTCCAAAGCGATTTTCTCCTGCGCTAGTGATTGAAACTCTTTTAATTTCAACCTCAGAATTCTAAGCTGTCTGTATAGCGTCATGTTCTATCTTATCAATACCCTGTTCCTGTCTTTGATCTTGTCATGCTTCTCTTTGAGGGTTTGGTTTATTTTAAAAAGATCTGCATTCCTTTCAGTCAAGTTTGTATTAGCCTTTTTAATAACTCTTTCCAAGACTTCCATTTCGTAAACTTGTTGCAGGAGTTTATTGATTTTCCATGCCCTAGATGCTTTAGGCTTACTTGAAGAGGCTTTTGCCACTGGTGGACTGTGTGCCTCTGGAGGGGTTGGTGAAGGCAAGTTGGAACAATTGTCTGCAACTTGTCCAACCTGTATATTACCCTGTGTCTCTGCTAATTCTTGTTCTGGATCTGAATCACTACAGGGTAGGTTTAAGGGTTACTTCCTGTAGTAAGGTCCTTGGACTGCTCACCCTCAAACTGTAACTTTCTTTTGATTCTTTTTTTTTTAACAGAGGATGATTCTATTGGATCTCTTGGTGGTGAGATACCCTTCCATTTTCTATGACTGCTTTTAGGAGTAATATTCTTCTTAGTGGCAGCCTTTTTACCCTTCTCTTGTTGTTGCCAATCAGTTTGGAATTCATTCCAGAAGAGGAAATAGTTCCAATTTACCTTCCTTTTCTTCAATGACTCTTTGACAATAAGAGTAATGAGTCATTGATGAGACAATCTGCTTGCCACCTTAGTGGGATTGGCCTTGACCTGTTTAGACATTTTCCTGAGGGCTTTGTGCAAGTAAAATGGTAAATTGATGGGAGATCTCCCTGTGAAATGATTTAAAAGATTGAGCTGGTAGAACGTGACTCTGTTGTATCTACCTTTACAGGTGATATAGACAAAGATAGCCTTCAATAAAGATTTCCATTTAGGTTCCAGATAAGACATTGGTATTTCTTTTTTCCATGTAAGATCTTTATGCAGAGGCTGTAGGTAGGACCTAAAATCAATGTTTGAAGGTACCGTTGATTTGAACCAATAATCACCTGTTCTGGGAAGACCTGTGAACTCAGCTATGGCTGCCTCATCAACCACGAACTGTTCCTTTGCCACTGTTGTTGTTCTTCCATCATACGAGCTAGCAAAAGTCTCGAACACCTGTTGATGAAAATATGCTAGTTTTTCATAATAGATATACACTCCAGTCTTCTTGAAGAACTCAGCCACCTCAGGGTGCACCTCAAGGTACCAAAATTCATCCACTTCAGCCCTCAGAACTGGCCCTACTTTCGACATTAGTAAATGCTGACTGTACCTATGATTAAGGAAAACTGCGTGCAAGGGAGACAAAGACTCTATGATTTAGGATGGCAGAGAGTATGACCCATAGAAGACAAAATGGGACAGGGTGACACAGAGTTTGGATCACAAAGCTCAAACACTAACCAAGTTTAGGCAACAAACTGACTGAAAGCATGCCGAAAATTTCGAGTTTCTGTGGGATATTCATTTAAACTAAAACAAGATGGGTTTTGAACTTGCCTGATGGATCGACCTGGCTTGATTGGTATGACAATTAGCTTGAGAGTGATTTGCTGGACTCTAACTGCGCTCGACGATCACCACAGGAAACAGGATTATGATCTCTGGAAATGCGTTTGTTTGATGAAATCACGGACTCAAAACTATCTCAATAACACCCGAATTCAAATTGATAATGAATGAAGATTAAATGAGAGATTTAACGGGGTCATGATGGATTGTGTACTCATGACTGGAAATGGTGAGAGGCTATGTGACTAATCATTTCTGTTAATCGAGAGACACGCATGAATTTCTAAATCATCACTGAGTCTTAATTTTGAAAAGACAAATGAAGTTGAAAGGACAACATGATCTCAATTTTTGAATAGATATAGCCAGAACGTGCATACCTTACCACCTTCATGAGATTTCGGTGGTTACGTTTCCATAATTGTGCCAATTGACAACTGGCTCGTGCGAAAGCACAGGATTTTCATTTTTCTCGTTGAAATGTTTTTGGTGGTTAACCACACTTTTTCTTTGCCCTCTTAACTACTGGGAACAAAGGCTTTCGGTGGTTAATGAGTGTGTTTCAGTCTTGCCTAAACCACCGAAACCTGAGATTCTGACTTTTGCTTGACCAAACCAAATCAAAAAATTTCTGAGCTTATTTACAGAAAATAGACTCTCTAACCTACCTACAAAAATTTAGGAATAAATTTTGGACCACAACCTATCACCTCAAAAGAAAAATTTCCACCAATTTATTTGAGGAGATAATAGGTTCGAGCTAGGTATCATTATGAGCAATCACCTTATCAACATGTATGGAAAATGTGGAAGTGTGGAGAATGCATGCCAAGTGTTTGAGAGAATTCTTGAATGGAATTTAGTGTCATGGAATATAATGATTGCAGGGTATAGTAAGAATGGATATTATGAAGAGGCAATGGATCTTTTTGGCCTAATGCATCGAACAGGAGTCAAGCCTAGGGAATTTACGCTTGCTAGCATTCTAGGAGTTTCTGTGAGTCTTGGAGTTTTCGATCAGGGGAGGGAGTTGCATGCTCACATTGCTAAAACTGGATTTCAGTCAGATGTTTCTGTGGGGTGTTCTCTTGTTACAATGTATGCAAAATCTGGGGTTGTAGATTATGCATGAAAAGTGTTTGATGAAGTGGACATAGTAAGCTTGGCATTTTGGAATTCAATGATTGTAGAATGTGTGCAGAATGAACTTGATTTGCAAGCCCTTGAACTCTTTTCTGAAATGCGTCATCTAAGCCTAAGATTGAACATATTTACGTTTTTCAATGTTCTTCAGGCTTGTGCAAACCTTTGTGTTCTGGAATAGGGAAAAGAGCTTCACGTCCATGTGACCAAAACTGGATTTGATTCAAATATATCTGGAGTTAGTGCCCTTGTTACCATGTATGCTAAGTGAAGTAGCATAGATTATGCACACAAAGTGTTCAAAAGAGCAACCAAACATGACTTGATCCTATGGAGTGCAATGCTTACAGGATATGCTCAGGCTAATTTTGGAGAGGAGGCACTGGACCTCTTCTGCGAAATGCAACGAGCAGGTATGAAATCAGATTAGTTCATATTTTCAAGTATTCTCCAAGCATGTGCCAGTTTGGAAATTTTATGATATGGTAAGGAGATCCATACCCATATCATTAAAACTGGATAAGGGTTGGATGTTTCAATGGGAAATTGCCTCCTTAACATGTATAGCAGATGTGGTAGTACAGATGATGTGAGAAAAATCTTCTGCCTAATGACCAAACGAGACATGGGCTCATGGTCTACAGTTATTTGAGGATATGCCCACAACAATTGTGGTGAGAAGGCTCTTTCACACTTTTGTGAAATGCAGTGAGCAGGAATGACTGCAAACCAGTTAATTATTGTGACTGTGCTTAAGGCATGTTGTGACCTTGTTGATGTCAAATTAGGTATGCAACTTCATACCCACATTATTGAAGTTATAATTGAGCTAGATATCTATCTGGATAGTGCCCTAGTCACCATGTATTCTCAATGTGGGTTGATATAGGATGCATTTCAAGTGTTTCATAACATGCTCGAGAAAGATGTTGTTTTATGTACAACCATGATTGCAGGATGTGAAAAAAATGAGCATTATGATGAAGCCCTTGAACTCTTTTGTAAGATGACAAGGGCTCATATAAAGCCTGATCAATTCATGTTTTCTAGTGTGTTAAGTGCATGTGCATCCCTTGGAGCTTTGGAACATGGAAAGGGACTCCATGCTTGTATTTTGAAAAGGAATTTTGAATCAGACCTCTCAATTGAGAATACTTTGGTTACTCTTTATGCTAAATGCGGAAGAATAGAAGATTCTCACAAAGTCTTTGAGAAAATGCCTAAAGAAGGAATTATTTCATGGATTGCACTGATTTCTGGATATGCTCAGAGTGGGCATGGCAAAGAGTATTTCAACCTTTTTTCTGAAATGATACAAACACAAGTTAAGCTAAATCAGTTTGCCTTTTCCAGTATTCTTAGTGCATGTGCTACATTAGCTACCCTAGAAAAGGGAAAAATGTTCCATGCACACATGATCAAAACAATATTTGACACAGATGTTTTTGTTGCTAATTCTCTTGTTACAATGTATACCAAGTGAAGGAGCATAGAGGATGGAGCCAGGAAAGCATTTCTTTGAGGACATTGCATGGTGAAAAGCATTGCTTGGTAGACGTTTCTTAGTGCCTGCAAAATTCATGGGAACTTGGAGCTGGGAAAGAATGCAACAGAGTGTATTGACAGTGAGGAGCTTATTGACAATGGTAAAGGGATAGAAGAGAGAATAAACAAATACAGAGAAGTATTTTCAACAACTTACCATTCTCTTCGCGAGCTTTCTCTCCTGGTCAGTTCCCTTTGTTCTCTCTCTCTCTCTCTCTCTCGGTGCCCTCCATGAGCTCTCTCTAACCGCATAGCTTGTGATCTCTCTCTCTGTTCCCTCCGTGAGCTCTCTCTAACCCTAAGCTCGAGCTCTCAGTTATCTTTCCTTGTGAATGGGCGAGCATAAAAGTATTTTCATGAATGGGCGTGAGTATTATCATTGCATACCTCTTAACATGAAATTGCATCTTCCTTCTATTCATTCAACTATTGAACAATACCATATAGATCATGATTCATATAAATCTAAGTACACAACATCTATGTCCTCACAATGTTGTCATTTAACATAATAGATAAAAAATAGAAGTAAATGACATCACCACCATAAATATTTACTTAATGTAAGGGGTAGAGAAGATTATCAAAGCTAGGAAGCAATCCAAGAGGAGCTAAACAAATCCATGGTAGCACAACTTGAGTTTATGTTGATATTTTCCAAATCTCCTTAATCCATTTATAGTAGTGAGCATGGATCTAAGAGCAATCTAGAAATGCCTCAATTGCCATCCCTAAATCCTAGTATTGAGATGATGAATTATAGGGTTGGGGGTAGAGGTGTTTGTTTGGTTTGTGCACTATGAGGGAAGCAAAGAAATATAAGGAAATTCTAGATTTATACTATAGAGAAACTGGGATGGAAGAAAACTCACTCAAATCCAATATTCTTTCAATGGTTTAGCAATTGACCAAGACAGAGGATAGTCCAAATTCTTCCTTTTCATGCATCCTCCTTTAATAATGAGGTCAAGTATCTAGGCTTCATGTTGAAACCTAACGACTATAGGTTTGAATATTGGAACTTTCTCTATGAAAAAATAGAAAATCAAGTGTCAAATTGGTGTCATAGGTGGTTAACAAGAGGAGGAAAATTGAATTTAGTAAAATATATCCTTGAAGCTAATCTTATTTACTGACACTCATTAGCATATATTCCAAAATGCATAGTGGAAAAAATAAGCAAGAAATGTTTTAGTTTCTTATGGGCAAGGAGCAAACAAAAGAAATGTATACCACTAGTAAAATGGAGCACGATAGAAAAAACCAAATGAATAGAGGGGTTGAGGGCTGAAGTATATAAAAGTATTTGGTCAAGCATTGGTAGAAAATAGTTTATGGAGGATTTTGAAACATGATGGACTATATTAGTGGATTCCATTGGTGGAATCACTAGGGCGCACTCCCAAAGCCAATGAGGTGTGCAACCTCTCAGGCGATGTCATCTGGGGTTCATCCAGAGTTCCAAGGATCAGATCTTCAGTCCGTCAATTGTTAGGAGGAGGCTATAGGTTAGGGTTCTCAGTTTGGGATAGTTTCCAGGCGGATCTGTCGAGTATAGCCACCAGGGTGAGTTTTCCATCATTTGTAGCAGTTGTCGTTAGTTTCCTATACTGCATTTTTCCAATCTATCCACGTGTGCGCAGATCTATCCACATCTTCTGTCCACGGGTATTTTGTATTAGTTGCATTGTATTCCAGTGACGATCCATGAGATCTAGATGACGATTAATTCTTTTCTTTTCGCATATCAGTTGTATTTCCTGCTTTTTCCATATAATACATGATATTGAGATCGTGTTGGTTCATTACTTCACATGCTTCATAAATAATGTTCAAACCTTATTTGTATGCCACACATGTGAAAATCACCAAGCATGTTAAACAATTAATTAAAATGCATCCAGAAACCCCCAGAGTATTAGATCCGAGAGTTAGAACACTAGTTCAACAATAGATATCTAGATCCATTGGATTTGGGATATTTCATGAGATTTCATCGTTGGTCCCCCTGGAAGGTTGACTTTGTTGATATTTCCCGTCATATTGATCATTTGTCTGCATGGTTACATTGTTTTTTTGAGTATGATGATTTAATCATGGCAATGACACTCCAAGACACATTTTGTCCTAGGTGGGCCATCCACATGATCACTTCAGAACCTGCTGTAAGTAACCCATCTCTAGATTGTGTCCATACAACTACATGAACTCTAAGAGTATGTGATAGTTCTCTAACTAGTCTCCAAGCCAATGGAATTTCTGTAATGGAAAAATGCAATGGAATTATAACTTCTATAACTTGACAGACATAAAACACTTAAAAGGAAAAATCAATTCCGGTTACAACTGCATTAAAACAGGTTTGAAAAAATGTCAGTCAGTTTTCAGGGTTTCATAAAATTATATGAACCCTTTTTTAAATGCCATATGATACTTTGTTTTATGAAAAATATTACCAGATATGATCCCTAAGACATATCTTATAGACTCTGTTGAAGATAAAGCAGAGGTGCATGGCTAAGGAGAAACTCAAATAGGTTTAAGAAAATATCAGTCGGTGTTTAGGGGTTTATCAAATTATATAAATATTTTCTTGAATGGCATATGAATTTTTTTTTTAGGACAATATGTGCAGAAATGATCCCTAAGATGGATCTCACAGGCTATGATGGAGATCAAGCAGAGGTGCAATACTAAGGAAAAACTCAAGCTAACAATAAATTACAGGTGCCTTGACACAAAGTAGTACAAGGCAATGGGTATCCATATGATGAACAAATTGTATAACATAAAGGAAAAGGATCACCCTACCAGGTGCATAAAGCTGCTAGGATCACCTGAACTAACTTGGTTTTGAAAATAAAGTTCTATTAACAAAAAATCAATATTGAAGTAGAAATTACAAACACACTTCATGGGTTCAGCCCTGAGAATTTTTTTTAATGTTTTAGATTCAAGTGTGACATTGGATTAGACAGGGATATGATTTTTAATCTAAGAGTTGTGAATATAAATTAAATCATATATAATGTGAAGCATGCAAACAAGTTTAGAATTTGTTATAATTGAGTAGAATTGTGAAACAAGACTATGAAGGCTTGAAGAATATAGTTACAAACTTTTAACTTAGATGGAACATGTCTATAATAACATTTAGGTAATTTTATAACTGGGTCAATATTTATAATAATTTGTCGCATGTTTTGGCATACTACTTAGATTAACATTACTAAAAAACATTCTTTTTCCTTCCCCACTCAACTCATTCAACACTGTATTGCATGAACCCATTTCAAGTTTAAGAAAAAGGAGCTGCACACACATCACAAACAAGGAAATTTGATATTTTTCCCTTTATAAATTGAAGTGATTGATAATTGATCCATTAATGTAATTAAAATGAACATCTTATGAAAATTCGATATTTAATATTTGAATTTTCATGGAAATTCTTCTGTGAACATAATTTCCTTTAGACTAGTCATTCAAAATATCTATGAGATAGATGTCATGGACCGTGTGGCTATAAATACCCTTTATTCTATTCGTGATCATGATATGTTATATTCAACACTCCCAACTCTTTAGAGCAGAATAATCGAAAAAAATTGGTCACGTGTAAGCAACAAAGAAACAAACTCGCATAAAGAATATCATAAGGCCTTTGTAACTTGACAGCTAAAATTAGTTGGACTCCATCCCACTAAAATGCTATAAACCTCAACCTCCCACCACTACTCATTTCCTGCATGGGAAATGTTTCCATTATCTGAATGGAAACACAAAGGTAACATATGGAAATTCCTTGAAGCTTTTCCATCCCAATGTTACAACCCAAGAATTTGGATCATTTGCTTCATACTTATGTGTGGAAGTACTTATAAAAGGTCTTAGTCCACAAGCAGGTATTGGCTCACATCCATGAACAAGTACTTGTTTAGATGATGCATTAGTTAACAATGCTTTGATAGTAATTGTGATTGAGTAATGATGCACAAGATGCACGAGGCAACATAGTTATGGTGACTTGGATATGATTAAAAGATATTTACAAGGCCGTCAGAAGCCAATGGCAGGTGCTAACTAATATAGGTGCACATCAGTGAGGCCCATGGGGGTATTGATTATGTTAATTGCACTACAACCAGAAATCTTCCTACATGCATTGAAAGTACTGTAAATACCCATCCAAGAAAACTCCCTCTTCTTGGGAGAATCCTCCAACAACTGGAGTAAGAGTCTTATCAAGGTCAACTACCTCTTGTGGAGGGAATCCTTATGTAACACCCTTATCCTAGTACTCTCCCATACACCCATTAGCTACAATCAAGGATTCAATCATTAATTCCACAGTTGGTTCTATAATTGTCTCCTCAAGGCTAAATAAACCCTCCTCCATCATGGCATCCTACCATACCTACCCAATTGTATCTATGAGTAGCCTGTAAAGAACACCTTCTTGCACTCCTCTAGGAAAAACTCGACCCGATCCATGGCCGGTGTCTCTAATGGTGACTTGTTGACCATCAATCTCTGCCAAACATTGTAAATCTAGCATGCAAGATTTACACGTGTGTTTCTTTCACCCACTCTGCTCTTCTTTTTTAATATTTTCTACTCACCGACTTTGATCTTCTTTTTTAACATTTTCTTCTTAACTAGGCATTTTCATCGGGTTGTGCCCCAGCATCTTCACCCGGATCTCCGAAGGCAACCATAGTGTGGATTCCATGGCTGGAGATGGTGGATTGGAACGCATCCTGCTGCTTTGGTGCCTTCTACTCATGCCTGATGAAAAATTAGTGGAAGGGTTTAAGCAGCTGACGAGAGAGGTACCGAAGATGCAAGAGTTGAACAATAGCTTCTTAGAGTATATCAGAGCGCTTAAGTACTCCTTTCGGAATATGAGATGGAGTTATAGCTTATCGATCTACAAGGGTGTTTCTGGGCGAGGAGGAGGCTCTGGACCTAAAACATTCTATGAAGAACTGTAATTGCGAGATCGAGTGGCTATATCAACTTGAGACATAATTATATCGACACAAAAATGACCACCTTCATGTGCCAAGGGTTTTTTATTCCCACTCGATTCATTTCCGGTGTTAGAGGTCCATGAGGCCATATTATAGTTATATGGAAACAGGTTCGTGAACACAACAGGATGTTGCGCAATGGGCCTAGTTATTATACTATTTCTTTGTCAACAAGCATCGCATTTGGAAGGTATTCGGATGAGGCCCGAGGGTATTAGAAAGACAAAGGAATAATCAATTATCGATAGCACAATTTTTGAATATTTGGCACAACGTTTGGATATCCAGACTCCAGAGGAAAGCATGGTACACTATTTCGACGAAATTGTAACTTCATATTTTTTTTGAGAAATTGTTTATTGTGGCTGTAAGTAATGTAAAATACTTCATGGGTTCATTTTTTTTCAGGGCCTAATTTCATTCACCTAAAAACATAGTAGAAGAGCATAATTAAATTCAAATACCCACAAGAAAATTGAACTTTTCCTTTGAATTCCAGCATAAACCTGAGTATTTGAATTGTAAGGACATATAGTGGAAATATGTGTAATTTTGTTGTCTTCCTGTGTAATATTCATGTGGGTTCTCAGAATCATGGCATGGGTGATTAATGATCACATCATGGAGAAAAGAGAATTACATCAGACAAATAACATGGTTATTGGGAAAATCCTTCCCTTAAAAAGCCGAAAAGAGAAACATATGAGTCTGCACACAAAGATGAAGCGAATTAACATCTCGATGGAAAACACTAACTTTGATTCTCACAAGAAAGGCCAACTTATTCTTAAAGCTCCTTAAATATCCTAGGCCAAAATGGGAGGGGTCCTGCTGAAAAGTGAATTTACACAGACTGTTCCACAAAAAATCAATTGCAATCAGTGGGACTGTCTGCCACAAGGAGTTATATTTATTCCTAATCATCCAAATGTATCCCATAAGAGGACATTTCGACAAAAGCACGTTAGTGAAAAGGAAGTGAAATTTATCTTGGAACCATGTCCAAAACATTTTGGCAGACTGACATCTCCAAAAAGCATGTTTAATCATTTCATTCTTGCCACATAGAACACCAACAACATATGTCACACCGAGTTTATGAAGCCTATTGCATTTTAATAACAGGTGGCGTGAGATAAAGGAGCATGAGTCAAATATCCCATATTTTGTGCCTAAATTCCCATCTATCAATCATTTGGATGTTATCTCCATTTGGAAACAATTGGGGGAGAAGATGGCTACCCTACAAGGTAAGTTGGACACTGAGAAGTCACATGATAATAAAAAAATGTGAGAGATTATAGAGAAAGTCAATTTTTTACTCAAAGAATCAAAATCTATACAATGAGCATTTCTAGAAGGATACTAGAAAGAGTTATCACATTTATCCTACAATATAGGATTGGATGGGATTGCTTCAACAGTAGGAAAAACCCATTGAGGAGTTAAGAGAGATATTAAATAGCTCAACAATGAGGTTCGAGCACTTAATAATCCTTTGGAGAAGATAGATAAATTTTAGGAGATTTAGGTTTTGGATGATAAAATCACCGAGCTACATGATGCACCCTTAGTAGATAGAAATGCTCTCTAAGAGTTTAGACCAGGCTACCCAAGACACTTAGATTTGTAGTAGTTGGAAGCATTTGTAGATACAGAATGGGAAGAAATAATGTAGATGTGACTAGTATAACTAGATTAAGAGAAAGATCAATATTTCATTGTTGGTGTTTCAATTGTGTTAAGTGGACCAAGTAGTTAGATGTATTCAAGAATTTTTTGGCTCATGCTCTTACCTTTATTCAAGAATTGGCCTCTTCATTTCAAGGGGAATTAGAAGATCAGTTAACATCAAAGAAATAGAATTGACTCAAGGGTTATTCAATGGGTGTGGTAGAGGCGTGTTGGCCTTCACTTGCTTTGGGATTTTTGTGCAAGAAATAAGAATGATGGGAATTGTGATATTTGGATAGATTTTACCATTTCAAATGGACCCTCAACTTTAGCTAAAGAACAAGTGGGAAAAAACGTTTTTGCAGGTTAATTTGGGTAGTATTTATTATGTAAGCATAGTGTTGTGAAAGGAAACCATTCTTAGTTAAGCCCAAACTTGGCATGTCAGGGATGCCCCTCCTTGTCAAATGCAAAGAAAAGGGATGGATCCTAGTTTGGTCACTTTTATAGTCAAACTTATACAACATATAAACATAATTCCCAACAAAAATTCAATGACTTTCTTAAATAGCCCTCTTCATTGCATCTTTCTTCAAAATAAAAGTATCATTCCACAATGTTTACTAATGCATGCTCAAAATCTCCTGAAGCTTAATCTACCTACATCAATTGAGGGGTATTTCTGCCTATACCTAGCTTATACTGCAAACCATTGTTGTTGTTTCCATTACATAATCCTTTGCATTTAAATCAGATGGAAACTCAACATCCTCAGCTTGCTTTTGAAAACCAAAAACAGTCTTCATAGTCCTTCAAAGTGAAGTGTGACATAGTTTCCTAAAGATTCAGACATATTCTCAGCACCAACTGTTACAAAGCCATTATGAATCCAGTAAGGCACAATGTTGTCATTACAAGCAACAGATCTCTAAGCTATCTCATTTTCATGATGGGAAATATAAGATCCACCCCTCCACCATGAACATAAAAAAAAGTAACCCAAATGTGCAACACTCATTGTATTGTAGTCAATATTCCATCCTGGCTCATCAACTACTATTATTTTCCTTTATGAATATTCCTGGCGAATTCCAGACTTGCCTAAAATGTTGCATGCTATCATCTCCATTTTCTCAGGATTCAATCCACTAGTTTCCAAGTGATCATGAAAAAGGAGATCATTTGTAGAAAAACCCATACTTGATGGTAAAGAACTGATTATAGATGCACTTCTTATCTCTTTTGATGCAAAATTTGACTCTGCAACAACTTGAATCTTGGCCTTTTCTGAAACATAAAAAGGACTTTCTTGCAATGGAGAGATATTTACTGTACATAGAAGTGTGATATGTGTATTTGTCTCCAATGTACAACCATCAGGAAACACACCCTTCTCTTTTCTATTTTTACCTTTCAGAGTGGAGCTTTCAACTACATAATTTTCATGAGAAGGTATTTGAGACCTTTCACATGCACAATTAACATGTGTTTGGGTGCCCCTCTTTCCAACTCCCCTTGCCTTGCCCTTGGTCTCCCAACCTTGGCCAGGCTCTTTGTGCATTTCGTTCCAACTCTTCGTACATTTGGCCGGGTTGATTAACATGTTGAAAAATTGTTACATCATAGGAGTGGCTTATGTTATTAAAAATGAGATATAGGGGGTCTTAGTTTCATCCACAAGAAGATAAATAACCTAGAGAATTGATCAACAAAGGGAGATTGAGCTTTGTTGAACCAATTTTTCAACATGTTAATCAACAGGAGGGTCAGGTTTGTTGTAGGTATGTCAAACAAGCTTCTCATAATAAGTCAATCTTAGAAGCCCGAGGGGAAAGTTACTTTTTGGTTTCTTGGAAACTATATTTATGTATATATGAGTAGTGTTGAAAAAAATGATGGTTTTGTTAGCCAAACTATATGAGGTTTAAATTTTGTTGTGCAAAGGAATTGTCCTCTAAACAATCTATAGTGAATATAATGATGTTGGAAATATTTTTTTTTTCCAAATCAATGGCATCCATGATCGGGTTGTATGGAGGTCTAGGATTTGCAGTGTTATTCCTATTCTACCACATCACAAAATAGTGAACACAATATAAATGAAAAACAATACCCTCATATACCGATCAAGAAATTAAAACGAAGCAAGGACGAGATGAGACGATATATAGAGTGGGTCTATAGTGATCTTTGAGTATAAAGATGAATGAATGAACTTCTCTTGGTTTCGAGAATAATTTATTCTCTACTAAACAAGGCCAACCACATGAAGGTGAAAGCTCATATGGCCCCTCCCCCCCCTCACATCGCTCTCAATTCCCCAATACCCAATATATAAAATAAATAACAAACAAAAGAAACATATTAATCATGCATAGAAACTACCAGAACAAAAATGAAATAAAACTTAAAATCATGTAATTAACCCACATAATTAAAAATTATTTAAAGAGAATAATAATTCATACAAATTAAAATATCTAGTTATGTACCTCATCGACCAATGCAACATTTGTATCATCCCTCTTCTATATCTTCTTCTTGATCATCCAACTCAATATCTGTATCAACATCTGGTTCAGAAACACTGTTGGAAGGATTGATGGTATCATCATCATCAATGTCATTTTCGAGCATATCTTCATCGATATCATCATCAAGAACTGGCGCATTGTCTCCTACGCTTGGTTCATATTCTCCGTATTCTTCATTTGTACACGACCAATATATAAATGTGGATACTAAAATGATTAATTACCTTAATGATGGTATGTCAATCATGTGTTTTTACCCCACCAAATTCACCTTTCTTCGTTAAGATATTCTTTATGTTTGAACAAAAACATGTGGGAAATTTAATTTTTTAAAAATGACTTCTTTTACACCATTTCTTTGTTGCTCTGTTAATAACCATGGAAGGTTATTTTGGTCTCCATCGTTATTGGATTGGATCACAGTTTGCATTACATGATTAGCTTCTCGAATGTCATTACAAATTTTGACAAATTTTTCTTTATCCCTCCTGCCATCTATGATTCTCCATAATGTTTCTGTCACATTCTTCCCGATATGCATTGTATCAGATAAATGAACTATTTTTAGGTCCTTATAGTAAGGCAACCTCATGAATTGAGTGGGATAACATTTCATTCTTTATGGAAGCCCATTATTACTACCTTCACGACGACGACATTGATGAAGCATACAAAAATTAGAAAACTATTTATCAAATGCGGTAAAATAAAATGAATAATTAAAATAAAATTTTAAAACATGATTCCATTTACGATACATAAACAAAATGTGTACCTCGAGGATTAATTCTTTCATATGCCAACTTCCATAGGCGAGGTGTCATTCTTTGTGGTTTTAGTCCAGTTTTTTGTTTCCCATTGAAAATATCTTTTTCAGTTGTACGATACTTATGGTTCTTAGAAAGGAAGTTTCTATACTCATCAAACACATCCTTTCCTAAAAATTTTGACCGACGAGATTTCATCTTAGGACCACAAACTGGACATGAAAATTTACCCTTTGTTTGAAGACCTACAACAGATGGATTAATGTGAATTATTAATATATATATGTGAAATGATTATTTAAACAACATGCATGATATAACCAATTAATTATATAATATTCAAGCATGAAATATGGAACGTTACATACCACAAAAATGTGTTAGTCCCGGGGCATCATGAATTGTCCATAAAAGTATTCCACGACATTGAAATCTCTTCTGCCCAATTGGCTTACAAATGTCATACATAGTGATGCCCTCCCATAACTTTAGTAGCTCGTCGATAAGAGGCTCGATAGACACATTCATATCTTTAACTTGGTACTTACCTAATTGTTTGAAATTACACGAAATTACTACCATGGTATGTATATATACGTAAATAAATAAATAAAAGATATGCAAAAAAAGAGAAAAATGAAAAATTTAAATTCGAAAAATTAATGTAAACGCATACCTGGAATAATCATTGTGAACATTATGTGCTCCCTCTTTATTGACATCCAAGGAGGAATGTTATTGTTGATAACAAAAATAGGCCACACTGAGTAAACAAACCAAATCTCTCCAAATGGATTAACACCATCGGTTGCCAATGAAAGCCTAACATTACGAGGTTCATCTGTAAATTTTGGCCATTTTGCAACAATTTCATTAAATGTATAACCATTTGTAGGCATTCTAAGAATGCCATATTCAATTCTCTTTCGTGCATGGTAATCCATAAACTGTGTTATGCTTTGGCACCTGAATAGTCACTGCAAACATGGAATTATGGGAATATGCCGGAGAACCTTTCGAGGGACCATTTTTGTTACTTGATTGGTTCAATATCTACTGATACCACATACCAAACATTCTGTTTTCGACACATGTTGTCCATAATATATAATATGATAATTGGGACATGCATCTATACTTTGATACTCCATTCCAATATCTTTCATAATGGCATGTAAATCTCAATATGTGTGAGGTAAAATATTTGACGAGGGTAACAAAAATTCACCTAAAAATCTAAAACATAAAAAATAAATAGTCAATGTAAAGAATAGGGATTGTAAATATTGCATTTTTATTTTACACATTAATTAACACTAAAAAAAATGGGGAATAGTCAACCTTTATGTAGATGTGAATAAACATATTACATACCTTAGGATCCGTGTCATACAAGTGTTAGACAAATGATTCGTAACTTTCAAATTCACCAGCAACAATGTAGTGGAGAGAATATTTGCTCTTGACCCTTTATAAAGTCGTTTATTTTCCTTTTCAATTAGAGGTTCATCATAAATACCATCACTATTGTCCCCATGATCCTCATCTGGATGACCGAATAAGTCTTGAATCATTTGATTTGTCTCATCATCTTGAACTATGTTATTATTGTCATGTACTTCCATGGGATCATTAACTTGATCTTCATTATCTACTTCAAGTTCTTCATCTTGTACTACAACATCATTTCCACTACTACTTGGTGCTTTCTGCATAAAGTTAGGGGGAAAATCTAACTTTATAATTACAAACAATCATGAAAAATTAGTGCATGTATAAAAAATTATAAATTTTTGAGAATACAATAATTATTAAAATAGATAATGAATGTATATACCATGGGACAATATTCATTTGATTCCCCGTCCATGTGCCCATATTTTCTACAATGTTTTGTAGTTGTTGCTACTAAAACTCTTTCGGGACGTCAAGTACAACAATTTTTGCAAGGGCAATAACATTTACCGTCACCCTTTTCACCCTCTTTAATTCTTTTCCCGACTCTAATGTTTTCTGACATTCTTCCCCACAGACTTATACAGAAACAAATACCTGGTTTTTGTTCACTGAGAAGACCCGCAAACCCCTTTTGAAGCGTCGTTGTTATAGCAAACTTGTCGCAACATCGGTCAAATGCAACATATTTATAGATTTTATAACATCGCAATTCCAACGTTATAAAAACCTAAGTGACCGTTAGTATTTTGACTTGGTCAACATACTAAGGTGACCATTGGAGGGTGAAAACCTAGTTTCCACAACGTCGCAATTGTGACAAAAATCTTCACAAACGTGGCAAGAGAGAAGACTATGTCACAAACATGGCAAGAGAGACGACTAGGTGGAAAACTTGGAAAGAGAGACGAAAATGTGGAAAGAGAAACGTCAACATGGCAAGAGAGACGTCAATGTGGCAATACCGATGTTATCAGGCAATATGAAACCTTTTTTTTTAAATTTCCTCTATTTTCCAAGAGTATGGAATTTTTTTTCCATAACACCGCAAATAGAACGTCGGAATTTTTACAATATGTACTAGTATTTGTAGCTTCACTCTAGATTGGTACCTTTCATACAACCCCATTGCATCTTGGGGGTCCTTGGAGAACGAGAGTACCCATTGGGTCAGTAAGGTGGTCAACTGGTGGACTATCCAAAGATTGAAAAGGTAGATGGAATTCAAGCTCAACATTCAAATATCAAAAAGTTAAAAATAGTTATATGGTAATTATCGAAGAATTTACTTTCGTATAAATATTTGCTATCTAGTGAGGAAATATTTTTGTAATTCATTGTAAAAATTTCATATATATAAATACATATATATGAGAAATCCCTTTAATCAATCAAATGTAAAATCAAAATTTTATTGTTATGTATAAAACCGTACTAAATGATTGTATAGAACATAAATTAGTTGAATAGACTCATTTTTAGCTCTTGACAAATTTGCCTTGATTATAATGTTATTTGTAGTTGAATTCATATCTATTGAACTATGTATTGTATACTGTGCTGGCACTAATAGATCCATGGTGAATTGCATTGAAGATAGAAATTGTATCTTATCTATTGAATGTTGTATTGTATATTTCCAGATCCATGATGAATTGCATTGAATATGAAATCATATCTATTGAATTATGTACTCTATATTGCATTGACACTAGAAAATCCATAATGGATTGCATAGCTTGTAATATTTGTATAAGTAGTTGAAATCATTTCTTTTGAGTTATGTATAATATGTTTTACACTAACAATTTTACTGTTAGTGAAACAACATCATTTGAATTGATACTATATATTGTAAATTGAAATGATTTCATTTTCAATCGATACTATATACTATTAAATGAAACGATTTCATTGTAAATTGATATAAAGTACTATTAATTGAAACGATTCCCTAGAATTGGTACTATATTTTTCCAAAGAAGAAAATTACTCATTATATTAACAAAATATAATAGGATTACATCTCTTATGATAAAATTTCGGCTATTAGTTCAAAACCCAAGACAGATAGAAATATATAAAAATACTTTACTGTCTTTACACACATTCATAATTGGGCTACTTCTACAGTACCCGGTGGATTTACCTAGGATTCCTAACATTTTCATACTTTTCAACTATATTCAAAAAATAAACAAGTCTTCTAAATAAGAAAACTCCAACAACGATTAGAAAACTTTGAAGCTCCTTGTAGGTCCTTTGTTGTTTTCTTCCCACTGTGTGTAAAAAATAGAACCCTTGTCGTGATGATCCTTGAGAGACTTCTTAGATAGGTCGTCCACCTCCTTATTGAACTTTCTGTACGCATGGTTAAAGGAAATCATTTCAAATTGAGTGCTCAACTTTTTAATCTAATCCTTCCAATGCCAAGATCTAGAGTCTCTCATTGCCATTAAACCAATTAATAATGATCTTTGAGTCCCCAATTATCTTCAAATATGTAATGTGCAATCCTATGGCTAGGAAAAGGGTAACCCAGACGCCTAAAAGCTTAGATCTATTGTTTGTCCTAGGGCCAGTGTTGAAGGTCCATTTATAAGAAGTACATTCATTTATCCTGATTATGCCTCCTGCTCCACTCTGATATCCATCTACAAAAGCCGCGCCATCGAACCACCCCATCATATGCTGAAGCTGAGGTGGACTCTTGATCGTGCATAATTTTGGTCCTTTTTGTGAAGAAACACAGACATTGAAAGTTCCAATGGACTTGAAGACCACAACAAAAGTAGAAATTTCTCATTATTGAACATATATTTTTTACGCTCCGTCCATAAGTACCAACAAACAAACACTGGTAGCTTGGAAAAATTCGGGTGCTACATGAACCAAGACTCCAAACTTTCTTCTAATGAACTCCCATCCCATAATAAAATAAACTTGAGAATCCCTGAGAGTTGACTCCATACTTGATGAGTGAATGAACAATTAATAAACATGTGGTTTAATGTCTCTGGGTTTTTTCTACAAAGGTTACAAATACTCGGTCCTTCCCATCCCTTTGCTACCAGGTTCTCCCAAGTGAGGACTTTGTTTCCCAGGATGAGCCAAAAAAATAGTTTTAATTTAAGAGCGATGTTCCACTTCCATAACTTGTACCTCCCCTTTAGTAGAATGTTGCCAGATGTGCTCCGCCAAATCCTTATATAAGTTTCTTACCGAGAGGATCCCTGATTTGTCTCCTCCCGCCCACAAAAGTTCATCATCTGTATCACATAGCTATATACCCGCCCCTAGGAGGACACTCTGATATAATTCCCATTCTTTTTCTATATCACCCAAGATACCAAGTTTAGCTTCCTCTTTCCAATAGGGGCTAAGGTGATTTGATCTTGTACTATTAAGTACGTGGTACAGATAGGTGACACCCTGAAGTTTTAAGGCCTCAATAAGACAAGATGATAAATAAGAATTCTTTCCCAATCCCATGATACAGTCTTTGCCAACCTGGACCACCACTCCATTAACTGGCTTCCAACATAACCAATGATCTAAAATCAGGATTTCTTTTATTAATTTTTTCCAAATTGGAGACGCTGACCCCTGTGATCTATTGATCATCCTGAACCAAGTTGACACTGAGCTATAAGGTAAATATTTATAATTAATAACATTATTCCAAATAACTACTTTGGTTAGCCCTCTCCATAAGGTATTAGCCGCTAATGCTTTGTTGAAAAAGAAGATATTTCTCAGACCCTAACCTCCCACCTTCTTTGGCCTTGCAATCATCTCCCAATTACAGAGGTGCATACGCTTCCTCTCGCTACAATCTGACCATTAAAAAGAGAAAATAAGTTGAAGGATTTATACTAAAACTAAATTTGGGACCACGACCAAGGTCATCCAGTAGACCGATTGGCTCTCTAGAACAATCTTTATCAACACAAACTAACCTCCAAGAGTAAGCCGATGATTACACCAATGATCTATTCTTTGTTCAAACTTTTTTATGAGCCAACGCCAGTCTTCCAGTTTGTAGCAAGAAGGCTTGAGAAAACAAGCTAGATACTTGAAGCATACATCGAGGGAGACAAATTTGTAAGGAAAAATTTCTTTAAAAGGAACTAGGTTGTAGTCATCCATGCCCACAACATGAAAAGAAGATTGTTCAATATTTATCTCTAAACCAGAAACGTTTATGAAGGTCTCCAGTATTTCGGATATCTCCTTCCATTCCTCGACACTTGCTTTGGACATTATCAAAACATCATCGACAAAGAAAATGTGAAGTATATTAACAATCCTCGCTACTTTCACACCTGTCATCTTCCCCGAGGCCTTTTACTTTTTGAAAAGGATGCTAAGTCCCTCCATTACCAAGATGAAAAGTAGAGGTGACAACGGGAAACCTTGCCTAAGTCCTTTGCCCCTGTGAAATAAATTTGTTGGCTCCCCATTGACCAAGACTGTGTAAGTAACAAAAGTGACACAAGTCATTATCCAGTTTGTTACCAACAAACCAAAACCAGTTTTGATCAGGATCATTCTTAAGAAATCCCAATTGATATAATCGTAAGACTTTTTTAGATCAATTTTTAATATGAGAGCCTTTTGATTCTTCTTATTTATACTATGAAGGCATTCAAGTGCCATGCCAACTACATCTAAAATTTGTCTTCCATGTAGAAAACCTGGCTGTTATTTCGACAGTCCGCGAGAAATAATAGGCCGCAACCTATTTGCCAGAATCTTTGCAATAATTTTGTAACAGAGGTTACAAAGGGAGATGGGTCGAAAATCACCAAAAGTAGTTGGTTTATTTACTTTCGGTATAAGAACAAGAAAAGTGGAATTTAGCACTTTTATAACCTCACCCTTCCTCCTATACTCCTCAAACATCCCTAGAATATCCTCCCCAACCAGATCAAAGTAATGGAGGAAACATTCCATAGTCCAGCCATCAGGTCCTCGACTTTTATCTTTTGTAAAGGACTTTAGAATATTCAACAATTCCTCTTTAGTACATGTTCTCTCTAAAAGTAGAGACTCTTCCCCTGTAACCAAACTAGGGAAAAGACTTTCTAACTTAGTCTGTTCTTCACTGAGGATGCTCGAAGCCAAGAAAAGATTTTTGAAGTATTTAACCATCTCGTCCTTTAAATCCCCTTGACCTGATACTTCCTGGCCTGTCTCACTTTGTAATTCCTAAATCTGTTTTCAATTTTTTCTATCACTAGCAAATTGATGGAAGTATTTGGTATTCTCGTGACCGCTCTTTAACCATAATGCCCAAATTCTTTGTCTCCATAAGTCCTCTTCTGCTGCTAAGAGTTTCAATCTCTCTGTTTCTAGCTCTTTTATTTGGCCTGACAACCTTGAATTATTTAAGTCTTTTAAAGAACATTGATACATCAACTGTAATTTTGCTTCCAATTGTCCTAGTTTTAAATAAGACTGATTTTTAATCCATATCACCCATATTTTTATTGTAGTATTTAAACTCTTCAGCTTCCAGACCAATATTCTTTGCATTCCTGGTTCTTGCAGAAATTTTAGATCCTTCCAAAATTCATTTACAATCTGTGAGAAATTTGTTTCATGTAACCACCGTGAGTTTAATTTGAATGGATAGTTGCAGTAGAACCAATGCGTGATTCGAGATAAAGGTATATGCCACCCATGCCTGATATATTTCAACAATCCTGAACATGTCTGAGGCAACAAAAGTCCTGTCTAGTCTCTTCAAAATGAAATCCACGTCCTTTCTTCCATTTCTCCACATTGGCACCACCTCATTCAGAAAAATGTCCACTTGTCCGCCTTCCCTGAAAAAATATTTTAGAACAAAGACAAAGGATAGGGTTGTCCACCCTCCCCCTAGATTTCACCTTCACTCAAAGTGAAATTAAAGTCGACAGCTACAATCATATGCTTAAGAGATATGATACCCCTATCCTCTAACTTTTCCTAGAAAATTTTTCTGTCACTGCATAAACCATATACGTTTAAAAAAGATAGCTGCTCCTTTAGCTCATAACTGGATCCTGTCACAAGTAAACCACCACAAAAATAAAATGTTTGATATCAAACTTTGAAGGATCCCACGCCACCAACAAGCCCCCAAATTTTCCCACAGAGCTTACAGCTGTAGAAAACCAATCAGGTCTAAGTTTCAAAAAGAAAGTTCTAGCCCTTGTTTCGTCAACCATTGTCTCTTGCAAGGAAATAATGCCCGGAAGATTAAATTGAAGTCGTCGTTGTACAGAGGCTAGTTTATGGGAACGCCCCACTCCCATGATATTCAAATACAACAAGATCATGATTTAGCGCATGCTAGGGATTTGATGCCTCTAAGCGCCCCATGATCAATATCAAAGGAAGAAATGTTATCCGAGTCCAGAAGTTTAATTTCAGCTCGCTTTCGAGCACTTTGAGTCTTAATCGGAGAAATCTCGCACCCCAACCCTCTAGACCAGGAAAAACCCTTATAAACAATAGCATGCTGACCCTCCCTTCTCAAAGAATCATAACAATCCAACGTTTCCCCAGATAAAACTTGTGTTAAAGAAGTCTTACCACGGAAGGTAGGCAGAGGTAGCAGTTCGGGGATTTCTTGTAATGCAGGGACTAAGGAAACTAAACCCAAGCTGAGTGAACATTCACCCCTCTCCAGCCCCCACAAACCCTCACTATGACGTAAATCCTGATCTGAAGAAGTGAGGGAAACATCATCCTCATGTAGAAACTGAACAGTTCTAGGCAATGGGACCTGTCCCTCACTGTGACCAACCCCCAAAATCAAAGTACCAGTAGTGATACCACCAATCGCAATGTCAAACTTTGTCGGAGGTGATGGCCAGGTGGGAGACTCTTAAATAACAGAAAAAGGACCATCTGACAGACTTAAAGGCAAGTTAGTGGGTTCTGGGTTTCTAGTATGTTCAACACTAGGAGAAGAGCTCCTAACAGGTTCCTGCAAAGTAACATGAGGGAACAAATATGGGAGGGATTCCATATCCTGATAGTCTGAAGGGACCAAAAACTGGGTAAAATTTGCCCCCATCCCAACAATATTATCCAAAGTAGCCCTTTCCAAGGATGTAAGTGAAAAATAAAGGGGAGGACAAAGTGTTCTCAACTTACTCGAGAAACTGCAATCAGTCCTGATGCTTTTGAAAAGCTCGCCTCCTGAGTTGTAAGCATTCCAGCCACCCGAACTAACTTCTGTAGTATATTCACATGTGGGTCTATGAAGAAAGGAGGAATCTGAGGAAGCGTCTTCAATATATCCCCCGAGACATTCGTTGCGAAGATGTTTGGTTTGTCGACAACGAGTGCATCAAAAAGGGATTCCCAAAAAATCAACTCTCTGTGTTCTCAACATACCACCCAACTCTAGCTCAATAGTCTCCGAGAGTCCTGCATGTATGCCTATATCAACCAAAACTTTGCAAATGCATTTATCCGGTGCTACAAGAGTTGCTTCATCCACTTCTATAAACCTGCCTAAACCACTAGCCACATCTACTAGAGATCACTTATTCCACCATTGAAGAGGTAGACCAGGTAGTAAAACCCAAAGGTGATGAAGATGGAAATACTCCTAAGATGGGTCAAAGTTTATTCGCCACCTCTTTAGCATAATGCTCCCACCATCCACCACCCACAAAGTATATAGCAACAAAGAGGCATCCTCCAAGGTCCTACACCTAAATCCAAACCAACCTTGAGATAGGTAGTACACCTCCAGACTGTAGCCTAAAAGCGGTTTCCAGTTTGAGTCTACCAAAACTTCAAGTAGCATATGACAAAACTTGTGATAAGAAAGTCTCTCGACGAGCATACACATGGCCATCGTGCAAGCATCCGCTAATCCGATGTCCGAACCCATTTCAAATCTCTACTTCATCTTGTTATCTTTCCATGACTTTAGGCGACCCTGGTCTCTCCTACTAAAACGACATTCTGTTCCTCCTTCTTTTCTATAATGTTCGTCTAGCTACCCAACAACTCGTTTCTTCTTCCCATAAAGAAGCTCACTAGTATCACGTTTAGACTTTGCACCTGACAACTGAAGTATCGCTAAAACATCCTCCTCCTGAAGATTTGGTAAGGATCGAGGCAGTTTTGGATCCCGAGCAAAAAGAAAAGTCCCCTTGACAGTCTGTTTGGAATCGAGTTCAATCTTTGAATTAAACAGACCGACGTGCTTCCAGATGGTTTCTTCATATGCACTCATAAGTGCAGTGACTTCAGCATCCGTTATGGGACATTCTAAGAAAGCCACCTAACCCACAACTAACTGGAGGACCGCAGAAAATCTACAAGGGTTAAGGCTGATAAGACACTAACCTAACCGCCAAGGCTAATCCTTGATAAGACCAGTCCTGGAGAACATTAAAATTCACAAATATCTAGGCATAACTGCAATAAAAGCCACAGAGGCCACGCCAGACCCGAAAACCTCCTTCCAGATCTAACTCACTCCCCAAAGAAAGGCATTAAAGGCATTATGCAGGGTGAATTGGTACTATATATTTGTAATAGAAAGTATTACTATTGTGTTTTGTACTGTGTAATTCATTTTAAAGACTTGAATCAATACCATTATATTAATTTCAGAGTGATATGCTTATTTTCCGCTAGATTAATTCCAAAACACTTTTATTTCATTTTAGAGACATAAATCGATACCCTTATATCGATATTAGAAGTGGTTTTCTTGTTTACATAGATACGTATTGAGATTGTTTTTGGTTTAATTTATCTTTATAAATTGCACCCTCAACAAACATTTATCTTTATAAATATTACATATGATATTAAACTCTAAGAATTACGCTACATTTGCTGTGAATTATAAGTAGTATATCATGAAAGCCAACTCACGAAGTATTACATATAAAATATATTTATATAAAATTTTAAGTACACTAGTTGTGCTGGACTAAAATGGAAACAAGTCAACGTTATAAATCTCCTTGAGTATAAAATCGATTAGTGCCTCTACCCATTCTAGTTACAAATTATATAAATTCTTAGAGTAAGTTTCATTTATAGTTGTATAAATCAAAAAGTGAAATTCTACCTTCAATCCTTATAAAATTTAAAATAAACTAACAAACTTCTTCTACAATCAACAAATTAGTCGGTGTCCATGTGGTAGTCAACGCACTATAAATATATTAGTGTATTAATTTATATATGAGTGATTTTTCCATTGTGTTTAGTTTATATTAGTGTATTAATTTATATATGAGTGATTTTTCCATTGTTCTTATTGTTATTGTGTTGAGGGTGTAAATTCCTTTTGACTCAAGAGTAGGATTCATGTTCAAATATTAGGTATAAATCACCAAAAATTTATAGAAATTATATAAAATTCTTAAAAATTTGAATATTTTTACAAATATATGGCCAAACATTTTACTTTTTGCATATTAAGGACTAGTAAGATTAGCCCATTTTTCTGCATTTTAATATAAATTTTCATCCTTAAAATCATACCTTGTTTAAAATAGCTTTGGATTGATAATAACTAAATTTTGAAGAAGACACAAAGTAGGTTAACCTTTACCAACAACATGTAAACGATATCTCTCTTTAATCAATATTGAACAATAATATTCTATTGATCATGTAGCGAAAATCATCTAAGAATTGAATGAGAACACAACCGAGAGAAACATACAACTATAAATAATTTTGATTATTGCATAACATAAGGGCATGTGCAAGCTAATGATGGTCTCTCATGACACGTTAGTGGCAATGCAAACCTAGAAAAACAACAATCTGTTAACTTGGAGGGATTATTCAAGGTAGTTTTACAATTAATTTGAACATGGTGTAAGAAGATGAAACTTAGGAAATTGAATTAGCTTTATGAATATACTACTTTTATTGATAGATATTGTATGCCAAATTTTATTTTTTCTAATAATGGTATCTTATTTTTCCAACAAAATATAAGGTATATGCTTTTACCAGAACTATTCGGGTAAACCATAGTGTTCTCTATTGATTATCGACATTTTGGATCCATATCAGGATCCATCTTCAGGACAAAAAACCTTAAGAAAAATATAAGAGATGAGCAACAATAAGTACTAAAGAGAGAAGGAAGGAACCCTAAAAATCTGCTCAATAAAACCCATAAACCTAAAAATAAATTAAGTAATAATTATTTAAGAAATTAATACTAACCAAAACCTAAAAAGCGCTAATACCAAGACAATCAAATATGAATTGCGGTAGAAAATAATAAAAGTATTAACAATTGAGGTAAGTTTTGTTTGTCAAGACAATTAATATTATTAAAAATTTTAATTTACTAATAACATAACAAAATAGTATTAAAGAATGGTTAGAGGATAGTAAAATAGGTAAAGAGTTTTAGGGTTAAGGTAACTATAGTTTTAATAATTATAATAATATTATTAATGTTTTAGGTTTTATCAAGTTAGTTTAGGTTTAAAATAATATTAATAATATTTAAGAGTCATTGTATTTTAATGAAATATGTATTAGTGTTAAAAAAAATTATTATTATTATTAGAATTAGTAAAATCCCTTGAATTAATACTAAAGGGGTTCTAAAAAGTCAAAAAATTGAGGGGAGTAAAGGAAAGACTAGAGTTAGAGAGGGAGGGCCAGAGACAACAATCAAACATAAATCAAAAGTGGAAGTAGAGAAAACCTACATTTTCTTACATTTCTCTTTTTTCACGAATCATAGGGATCCAACTTTCATTGATTTCCAAACCATTGTTTATATTTAGGTTATTGAGATTCTTAATGATTTCAATTGCTTCCCTAATTCGTCGTTTAAGGAGGTGGTCTTCCTTTGATATAATTCCAGTGTCTTCTAATCGCACATGGTGTTTTGTTGTAAGAGAGTGCTCGGCTAATGTTGAGGTGCGAGTACGTTCATTCTTAATGTCAGCTCCATGCTCTTTAATCTTGATGTGAAAGGAGCGACCAGTTTATCCAATGTATCATTTACCACATGGACACTCTATTTTGTATACTCCTTTACATTTGTGATGGTCAAGTTTGTCTTTAAATGATCTTGTTTTTACTTTGATGGTATCAGGTGGTTTGAAAGAGGTCTTAATCTCTTTTTTGTTCAGGAGTTTTGCAATCCTGTCAATTACTCCTTGGATGTAAGTGAGGTAGGAAGTTGAACTAGGGGTTTGGTTGTTTAGGAACTGAGGTCTATTGCTTGCCCTTCCTAGGAATTTCTTTATTGCATTATCAATGTCTTTGTCCTTGTAACCTATGCTCTCGAAGACTTTGTAGAGGTGATATTTCTCCTGTTCTAGGTGTTCTTTATCTGAAATTCTTATGGCCCTTATGGATAAGGTGTTAAGAAATCCTAACTTTTAGGTGGGGTGGTGGTGGGAGCTTGCATGAAGATAGTTCTCTGTGTGGGTATTTTTTTGTAGACCGAATGCCCAAGTTTCCCATCTTCTTTCCTGTTGATTAGTACATCTAGAAATGGATTTCTACCATTTTCTTCAAGTTCCATTTTGAGTTTAATGTCCTTAGAAATATTATTAAGATGCTTGAAGAATTTATCTAGATCTTTTTTCCCATGGGGCGAGAGTACATTAATGTCATCAAAAAATAGCTTCCATATTAATGGTTTCAAGGGATAGGAATCTAGGGCTTTCTTATCTTTACCTATTTTACTATCTTCCAACCATTCTTTAATACTATTTTGTTATTAGTAAATTAAATTTTTTTAATAATATTAATCTCCCTTGACAAACAAAACTTACCTCAATTGTTAATAATTTTATTATTTTCCACCATATTTCATATTTGATTGTCTTGGTATTAGCGCTTTTTAGGGTTTTGGTTAGTATTAATCCCTTAAATAATTATTACTTAATTTATTTTTAGGTTTATTTTTATTTGACTTTTAGGGTTTCATTGAGCCAACTTTTAGGGTTCCTTCCTTCCCTCTTTAGTACTTATTGTTGCTCCTCTCCTGTATTTTTCTTAAGTCCTTTTGTCCTGAAGATGGATCCTAATATGGATCTGAAACATCGACAAACAATCAAGAACACTGTGGTTTATCCAAATACTTCTGGTAATAACTCTCACCACATAAATCTAATCAATCAATATATGTTTTTTTTTGTGCATGTGTTTAGTACCTTAACGATGGAATTTCATTCCAAAACCTTTTATTCTTGTAGAGAACTCGTTTTTATTGTGCCGTGTATATTTTGGAAAAT
>JASDQU010737009.1:411703-426651 GCA_032191745.1 Picea mariana | reverse complement strand
ATTATCAAAGTCAACATATGCCTGAAATTACAACGTATTTTTTTCATGCAGGCTAAGAGGGTCTTGACATGATCAAAGTTTTTTTTTTTTTTAGATCGTAGTTAATAGTCTCCTCTAGTGCCACATATAACTCATTTGAGAAATGGTTAAGCCAATAAAATTTTATAGAATAAATAAGAGAGATACGTATTCTAGGATTTTGATATATGTGAAGACAAAAATCGATTAAAAGTAGTAAACAATATTAATTATTTTAAAAAATTATATATTTGAAATCTGCATAGCCAACTCTATCTATGTTGATAGTTTCGTCAACAACTAAATTGTTTATCCGGTAGAAAAATAACGTCAAAGACAAATATATATATGGGTTTTCACAAAAATAGAGGTTTTTATCAATTTGCAAATCGAACCACTAGGATTTTCATCCCGAACCTAAATTCGAACCAAGTAAGTCAGCATACACCTTGTCAATCTCGCCTAAAAAAATTGAATTCAAAATAATGCCTGTGCATTCTTAGGAGCGCGAGCGTGCTCCTAAAAGTCATTCATCCTTCCCCCCCTCTCTCTCCTTCATCTACCCCCCCTCTCATTCTCCCTCTCTACCCCACTTTCTATCTCCCTCTCTCTCTCACACTCCTATACATGGTAATACCTAGACATATTTGAAAGACTTAGACATCACAAGGCATGGAAATATGTATACCTAGACCTTACCTTGACATGCCTCAGAATCTCACACCCACTCCCTCCCTATCCCCCCCCGCCGCCCTCTTTCACTCTTTCTCTCTCCCTTTTCCTCTTTGTCCCTCCCTCACTTCTCTCTTCAACCTCTCTCCCACCCTTTCTCTATATCCTCATTGTTAGTCTTAGTCTCATTCTCTTTGCCCCTCTTTCTCTCTCTATTCCCCCTCTCTATCTCCCTCTGTATCCCCCCCTCCCTCTTGTTGAAATAATGTAACTGCAAAGTGTATTCTAATTATTATTGTGGAATTATTCATTAGATCAATCCCCTATTGCAGATTGATCATGTTGGCTATTGTAAAAGACCAAATCTCGTTTTGCGGATTGGTCAAAACATAATTGTAATTGGCATAATAAGAAGTCGGCCCCATAATATATTAAAGAGGCCCCAGGATATATTAAAGGTGGTTATAACCACCTAGATTGAGAAGTCATCCCTGCCAGTGAAGAGACACTTCCACACGTGATAGAATTGTATAAATAAGAAGGCTAGCACCTCACTTAGATAGACACACACTCACATGTTCATTGAGAGACAAGTTTCAGAGCTGCAGTTGGAGAAAAGAGAGAGAGAGAGAGGCACATTCTTGGGAGAGGACGTTATGTATTTGTTTCAATTATCTCTTGGCATTGTATTGGCTATGTATAATAAGTTTTTGTTGGGTTTTCTCCCCCATGAGGGTTTGCCAGGATAAATGATGTGTCTCTTGTGATTGTGTATTTCTCAGTGATCCTATCTTATGCTATTGTTATCTATTGAAATGAAAATAACTCTAATAATATCTTAAACCTTATCATGGTATCAGAGCTATGCTGAAGAGAGCATCTTTCACAAGAGAAAAGTGAAAAATGTCACTGTTGTCGTACATGCAAATTAGGTCTTTTTGTTGATGAAGTATTTCATCCCTAAAACAATCTAGAAAAGTGCACCCTTCCTCAAGGATCACTTTGGCATCCTCAGCGCAAATTTTCAGTGGCTAGATCTACCGAAAACTGAAACCCTAGTTTCACAAAGTACCAGAAGTACTAGAAAACTAGAGTACTAGAAGTACCAGAAAACCAGAGTACTAGAAGTACCAGAGTACTAGAGGTACCAGAAAACAAGAAACACCAGTACATAAATCCATAGATCAAGTTTGGAGGGATAAAAGTTGGATTTTCTCAGATCCAAACACACCAGGCTCCTCACCTTAGCCAAGCGCACCTCCTGGTAAGTTCATAATTTAATTTTGAGCATTTTCATTTTTGGTCATTTTCCTAGCTCCAGGTAAAAGATGCCTGCAAGCACTAAGCTTGTTGACAAGATGGAAGGTGTGGAAAACTTCTGTGATTGGAACTATAGGATTGGCCTCATTCTTGAAGAGAATGACCTAGCAAGATTCATCAAATACGAAGTGTCGGAACCTGAAGATGCCAGAGACAAAGCAAAGCACCAAAAGGACATGATCAGGGTCAAAAGAATAATTGCAAATTCAAACAAAGATCACTTGATTCTTTATGTGTCATCAAAGAATACTCTGAAATAAATTTTTTATGCCTTAAATATACTTTATGAGGGAAATATCGTAAACCAGAAGATGAATCTAAGAACTCAGCTCAAGAATACAAGGATGCAGAGAGGAGAATCAATCCAAGAATATTTCTCCAGAATATCTCAATTCAAAGAACAACTAGAAGCAATCGAAGATGCTATAAACGAAGATCAACTTGTGATGATGGCCCTTAATGGTCTCTCAAGACCTTGGGATGCATTCATCCAAACCATTTGTGCAAGAAAGGAGAAACTATTGTTTGACGGTCTATGGGAAGAATGCATTCAAGAAGAAACAAAGTAGCCAACCGAGAAGCTTTACTTTCAAGAGACGAAGATCAAGCCCTAGCTACTCACACTAAAGGTGGAAGAAATAATTCTTACTTCCAGAAAGAAACTCATAAAGAGTCTCACCCTCAAAACAGATTCAGTCATAAAGAATCTCATCCAAAGAGATTTCAGAAGAAAGGACAACGAAAGGAAAGAGATTAATCATCTGCCCAATGCTACCATTGTGACAAGATGGGACATATTGCGATATTTTGTTCATCTAGATGAGAAGAATAAAAGAGGAAAAATAAGTGGCACCATGCCCATGCAGTTGAAGATGAAGAGCCACCTGCAAAGACGATAAGAGAACAAATTAAAGACTATGTCTTAATTTCGTTCCTCTCAGGATCGGTAACACCTGGAGAGGACACTTGGCTCATTGATAATGGTGCCTCCAAGCACATGACAGGTAAAAGAGATATTCTCTCTTGCATTTCAGAAAATAAGTTTTCTTAGAAAGTGACACTTGGAGATGATTACCAATATCCCATCAAAGGAGTGGGAGAATCAAACTACAAACTTAAGTCAGGGAATTCAATGAAGATGAAGCACGTACTCTATGTACCAAGTTTAAAAAAGAACCTACTCTCCATATCAACATTAGAAAATAAAGGCTTTAGAGTTGCCTTTATAGATGGAGAAGTTATTATGTGGGCTAAAGAAGAAACCATAAAAGAAGCAATTATAATTGGAAAAGAAGAAGGTGGCCTATATAAACTAAAGGGTCACTCAGAAGCATCCATAACCCACACCATTGAGAATCCACGTGAGCTTTGGCATAGAATATTAGCCCACTTCAACTACAAGACGCTACCATATGTATTCAAAGCAGTCAAAGGTCTACTAGAACTCAAGGTTGACCATGAAGGCATGTGCAATGGATGTGCACAAGGGAAGAACACCAAGAACCCTTTTCCGAAGAGAGATAGAAAAGTAGAAGGAGTCCTAGAACTCATTCATTCAGATGTGTGTGGCCCAATGCCATCATCCTCCATCAATGGGTATGTATACTATGTATCTTTTATTGATGATTATTCTCGTAAGACCTGGGTGTACTTTTTGAAATCAAAAGATGAAGTGTTCAGTAAATTCAAGGAATTCAAAGGGTTGATAGAGAATCTTCCCGAAAGAAAGATCAAGATACTCAGGTCATATAATGGAGGAGAATACACCTCAAAAGAGTTTGTGAACTTCTGCAAAGATGTTGGGATCAAGAGGGAGCTCACCACTCCCTAGAATCCTCAAAAAAATGGTGTGGCAGAAAGAAAGAACATAATGATAATGGAAGCAGTGAAGACCATGATCCATGATCAAGATATTCCAATGTGCTTATGGGCAAAAGTAGCAATGACAACAATATATGTGCAAAATCGTTTGGCCCATAGTGCACTTGGGTTCAAGACCCCGAAAGAGATGTTCAATGGAAAGAAGCCAGAGGTAAGACATCTCAAAATATTTGGCTGCCCAGTATTTATACATATTCTGAACAAGAAGAGAAACAAGCTGGAACCCTCAGGGAAGAAGGGAATATTTATGGGATACTGTGAGGTCTCTAAGTCCTTCAGAATTTATATACCAGTTCACCATCACATTGAGATTAGTAGGGATGTGACCTTTTATGAAGATGCAACGCTCAAGAAATTGAGAAGATGTCAGCTTGAATAAGTATATGAAGAGGAACATGTAGCTCCCAGAGTTGTAGAATCAGTGAGGGAGGTTCCCAGAGTTGCAGAACCAGTAAGGGAAGTCGTAACTTCTCCTGATGAAGAAATTATAGAATATCATGATATAGTAGAATTTCAAGAACCTCCTCAGATGATGATCTCCCATAAGAGAAATATTGCTTGGGCAAGAGAGATTATTCAAGATGGAGAGAAGTATGGTGTTCCTGAAGGAACCACGAGACAGGTGAAGAGACCAAATCCATTATCCAGTTATACGACTTTGATGTGTGATCTCCTAGAGAAGGAGCCTACCTACTTTGAAGAAGCCATTCATAAGAAAGAATGGGCAAATGCCATGAAAGAGGAATACCAATCCATAATAAAGAATGATGTATGGGAAATAGTTCCCATACTGAAGAGTAAGGATGTAGTATCTTCCAAATGGATATTTAAAATAAAAAATTTTGTTGATGGAAGTATTGAGAAGCATAAAGAAAGATTTGTCGCTCGTGGATTTTCTCAAAAGGAAGGCATTGACTATGAAGAGACATTCGCTCTTGTCGCCAGATACACTTTGATCAGAACCATCATAGCCCTTACAGCTAAGATGAAGTGGAAGTTAAACCAGATGGATGTAAAGACATCCTTCCTAAATGGTGTCATTGAAGAAGAAGTGTATATAGAGAAAACTCAAGGATTTGAAGTTGAAGACAGGAAGACTCATGTCTGCAAATTGAAGAAGGCTCTGTATGGATTGAATCAAGCTCCTAGAGCTTGGTATGGTAGGATAGATGGTTTTCTGATGAGCTTGGGATTTACCAAGAGTAAATATGATTCTAACCTCTACTTCAAGGTTATGAACGATGAGACTGTGATATTGTTGTTGTATGTGGATGACTTATTCTTAACTGGAGAAAAAAATCTTATCATCGAATGTAAGAAGAAACTCACTTTAGAATTTGAGATGAAATACCTTGGCCTAATGCATTATTTTTTAGGTCTTGAGGTATGGTAGAGCCCAAATAGAATTTTCCTTAACCAAGGGAAGTATGGAGTCAAAATATTGAAGAGATTCAACATGTTGGAGTGAAAGTCCATGAATACACCCATGGAAATGAAGTTGAAGTTACTGGTTGACACTTTATCAGATTTGATTGATGCCATGCTGTATAGGCAGATCATTGGATCATTGACATAATTGATGAACACCAGACCATATATCTTTTTTTTTGTGAACACTTTGAGTCAGTTTCTGGTAGAACCCATACATGTTCACCTAGTTGCTGCAAAGCATGTGATGAGGTACCTTAAGGGTACATTAGATTGTGGTCTCAGCTATGATGGAGATCATGATTTCACACTAAGCGGGTACACTAATTCAGATTGGGATGGAAGTGTCTCTGAAAGAAAGAGCACTTCAGGATGTTGTTTCAGTTTGGGATCAGCCATGATCTCATGGTAGAGTAGGAAGCAATCGAACGTTGCTCTCAGTACAATGGAAGCAGAATACATTGCTGTGTGTTCTGCTAGCTGCGAATCTATATGGCTTTGTAATTTATTGACTGGTCTATTCGACCTAGATATGGAAGCAACCATGATCCTATGTGACAACCATAGCTGCATAAAGATGACTGAGAATCCTGTATTTCTTGACAAGTAGAAGCACATAGAGATTTGATATCAGTACATCTGTGACATGCTGCAGAGAGGAGCCATAAAGCTCCAATATGTTAGCATGGATGAACAGGTTGTCGATGTTTTGACCAAGCCTCTATCTCGTGTAAAGTTTGATCACTTTCGAGATAAGCTTGGTATAGTTCGAAAGGACCTCCCTTGAAAGGGGGAGTAGTGTTGTGTTGATATATATCTGTGCTTCCAGCTTAATTGTTGTGATGTAAAGCAAGTCTACTAGTGTTGAGATATGACTGTGCTTCCATCTTAATTGTTGTGATGTAAAGCAAGTCTACTAGTGCTGAGATATGACTATGCTTCCAGCTTAATTGTTGTGACATAAAGCAAGTCTACTACTGTGCTTCATTACTATGACGTAAATCCATTTTTTTATTGTGTTGAGATATGCCTAGCATTGCGCTTCCAACTTAATTATTGTGACGTAAAGCCAGTCTAGTTCTGTGTTGAGATGTGCCTAGTATTGCGCTTCCATATTAATTACTGTGATGTAAAGATAGTCCAGTACCATGCTTCCATCTTAACTGCTGTGGTGTAAAGCCAACCTAGTACTGAGCTTCCAGCTTGATTGTTGTGACGTAAATCCAGTCTAGTAGTGTGATTCCAACTTAATTGTTGTGTAGTGTGCCAGCCTCGTGCTGTGATGATGAGCCAACCTCATGCTGTGATGATGAGACCAACCTCGTGATGTGATGATGATGTATTAGTTTTATACTAATCCATATTGATGCATATGATGATTTCATTCCACTGAGAATGACGATATTGCTGATGAGAAAAACTTCCAATGATTTATAGATACGCCAGTTAGTGTTCCAAGATGATATTGATGATGTTGTCCTCTCACCCACCTGATGTTGTTGATGATGTTGTCCTCTCTCTCGCCTGATGTTTTTGAAGAATACCCTTCTTGTTAAGGGGGAGTGTTGAAAGAATGTAACTACAAAGTGTATTCTAATTATTATTGTGGAATTATTCATTAGATCAATCCCCTATTGCATATTGATCATGTCGGCTATTGTAAAAGACCAAATCCCCTTTTGCGGATTGGTCAAAACATAATTGTAATTGGTAGAATAAGAAGTCAGCCCCAGATTATATTAGAGAGGCCCCAAAATACATTAAAGGTGGTTATAACCACCCATATTTAGAAGTTGGCCCTGCCAATGAAGAGACACTTCCACACATTCCAGAATTGTATAAATAAGGAGGATAGCACCTCACTTAGACACACACTCACTTGTTCATTGAGAGACAAGTTTCAGAGCTGTAGTTGGAGAGAGAGAGAGAGAGAGAGAGAGAGAGAGAGAGAGAGAGGTGCACTCTTGGGAGAGGAATTTCTGTATTTGTTTGAGTTATCTCTTGGCATTGTATTGGCAATCTATAATAAGGAAGTTTTTTTTGGGTTTTCTCCCCCATGAGGGTTTCCTAGGATAAATGATGTGTCTCTTGTGATTGTGTATTTCTCAATGATCCTATCATATGCTATTGTTATCTATTGAAATGAAAAGAACCCTAATAATAGCTTAAACCTTAACACCTCTCACTCTCTCTCTACCCCCCCTTATATTTCTCCCTCTCTTCTTTCCTTTCTCTCACTATCCATCTCTCTAGCACCCTCTCTATCTCCCTCTCCCTCCCTCTCACACTTTGTATCTACCCCTACTCTTTGTATTTCTCTCTCCCTATCCCACACTCTAACACACTCACAATCTACCTTCCCTCTTTGTCTACCACTCTCTCCCTCCCACACTCTAACACATTCACTCTCTACCTCCCCTCTTTTTCTTCCTCTCTCTCCCTCCCACACTCTCTCACACATAATTTATATCCCCCCTCTATGTATTCCTTTGTCTCCCTCCCACACTCTAACACACTCACTCTTTATCTCCCCTCTTTTTCTACCTCTCTCTCCCTCCCATACTCTCACAAACACACTTTATATCCCCCATCTATGTCTCCCTGTCTCTCCCTCCCACACTCTCTATCCCCCTGTTGATTAATTGGGTTGGTTGTCATTGATGTCAACCCTTGAAGAAAGTATGATAGAAAATTACGGTAGTAGAATCGTGACAACAAAACTGCGGCAACAAAATTCTACAAGAAGAAAAAATGTATGGTTTTCATATGTGTAGTATTGAATTTTGAATCTGGTTGAGGGTTTTCCTTGTAAATCTGTCGGATTCTCTCTTTGAAATTTAGATCTTGCTAAAGAGTTGATCTGAGTTAGATCTACTAAAGTTTAGTATTGGTTCATGTTTGAGGGATTTTGGTTGAGGTATGTTGATAAATTTATTGGTACATATAGAGGTTGTATAGAAGTGATGTTCTAGCACATGGTTTAAGGTACAGACTTTTGGTATAGTGTTTGCGGTATATGTGATTAGATCAGATTGGTTGATGGGTATACTATGAAAATTTTGACAGAAAAGGTTGTGACATTGAAATATTGAGTTTCTACATTTGGCACTTATATTTCAGGATGGTTGGATGGGGAAAGGATAGGTTTTTGTATCCACCTTCTAGTTGTAGCTAGAGAACATAGGGGGTTGTAGACTCCTTCTGGTTGTAGCCAAAGAATTGGGGAGTTGGAGCTTCCCTCAAGTTGTATCTTGAAAATAGGGGGTCAGAGCCTCCTTCCAGCTATAGCTGGAAAACAAAGGAAGTTGGTTCTTCCAATAAATGTAATTATTAAAGACAAATACAAAAAAATAGTCCGTGATTTTTTCTCGCATTGGGTTTCCACATAAAAAATATTGGTGTACTGTGTATGTGTATGATTTTTCATTTGTTCATGGTTTATTTACTCTGTACTTATTGTATGATGATGCTATATTGATCATTAAGATAACTAACACTTTCATACTCTAGTTAAAAGGATAAAAAATCTCTATTACTGATTCACCCCCCCCTCTCAGTAATCCAACAATTAGTATCAAAGAAGGTTCCTTCAGAAATGAGTTTAACCACTAAAAGGTAGGTAATGGAGAGAAAAAATATTTATAAAAATGGAATACCACAATTTCGTGGGAATAAGTATGCATTCTGGAGTAGAAGGATGAAAATATATGTAGAGGCACAAGGATTTGAAGTTTGGCAATCAGTTGTGTATGGATACAAAGAACCAGCAGTTCCGCCAACAAATGATAATGGAAAGAAACTTAGTCTAAATAATTCAAAAGCCACAAATGCACTTCTGAATGGTCTTTGTGATTCAGTATGTACCAAATTTATACATTGTAACTCCGCTAAAGAGATTTGGGACAAACTTAAAAATATTTATGAAGGAGGTTCAAAAGTCAAAGAAACAAAGCTTCAAACTTACAGAGGTCAATTTGAACAACCAAAGATGAAGGAATATGAGAATATTGCAGCTTACTTCTTACAAGTTGATGAAATATTGAATGCAATCATAGGATTGGGAGAATAAATTGAAGAATCTGTAATTGTTCAAAAGGTACTAAGATCTCTTCCAATGAGATTTTATCCTACTATCTCAGCACTAGATGATCTAGATTATTTTTGGCAGGAAATGAGAGCCGAGATATAATAAAGAAATGCACAGAGATATTGCATATATCCAGTAATATAACATAAATGTATCAAATATGCAACCATAAAAATAGAGATACAGTAATACATAATTTCTATTAATGAACGAAATGTACAGAGACTGTAAAAATACAGAGTGAAAGACTCACTAGATTGGTGGCAACTTATCTCTGAGAAGAGATGTGACGGCTATTTGCATTCGCAATAAGATGATTACAATGAGGCTCTAAAGGCCTTTTTACAATAATAAGGAATTCCAAAAACCATAGACATCCAAAAACCTAACCCTAGGAGATGAAGCACCAAAATTCATGTGGGCCCCGTTTGGGTAAGTTTGTACATCAACTTTCAGAGGTCGTAACGTTTGCATACGATCTTTGTTTTAGGCATATGATAGCTCGTTGGAAAGGTATCATCGAGGATATTCATTTTGGGGGCTCAATAATGCATTTGGATATCATTGAGAACCTCTATCTCTAAAAACCTTCATTTATGCCCTCAAAATGGCCATGGAAGTTAAAACCTGCTAAAAATAGTAAATTGCCAAAATTGCTAGAAAATTGTTTTGAGCCAGTTGGAAAAGGTGGGTGGCCACCAATATCCACTTGGATCAATCCTCCCTCCTTAGGAAGCAATGGTCTCCATTGTGCTGAGTTCTCGGGGGAGAGGGAAAAGCATTTGTTGGATCTACATCTTGGTGAGCTACTTGTATTATTGGAGACGTCACACTGCTTAGTTTGTGGAAGTCTGTCATGAACCTGTTGAAGCTGAGGCTTTTCAACAAGTTGAGATACATGAGAGGAAGGTGTTCAAAAGGAATCTTTGTGCTTTGCTGAAACCTTGTCAACCTTCTTCTATTGGATAGAAGGTGTAGGGGGCGAGGCTGTAGTGGTTGCAGTGTCCTTCTATTCCCCTTTTGAACAGATTGTGAAGAAGCTGAATTTTGTAGTATGAGATACTACCTTGAGACACTTTTTAGGTGGAACAATAGTTGGAACTACCGCTGGTATTCTGTAGAGATGACCCCCCAAAGTAACAATGACACTATGGGGTCGAGACTCATAAACAACATGGCATTTCCACATATATGGTTGGCCGAAGAGAACATCATACACATCCAGTGGGGCAACATCACATAATAACTCATCCTTGAAGGGTTTAATGTCGTATGACAATTGGCACTGTTGGCTAACACGGAGATCTCGTCCTTGCTAAAGCCACCCGATGTTGTATGGCTATGGGTGTGGTGTTGTCGACAATCCCAACTGTTTGACAACCTCTGCTGAGATGAGGTTCTTCTAGCTTCTGGTATCAACAATAAAATGTAGTGGGGTCCCCTTCACCCAAATCTGTGAATGAAAAAGGCACTCCCCCTCTTCAGGATCTGTTGGTGCTTCTGGTTGAATTGTTGCGGTCGTGACAATAGCAGTGGGGCCTGCATCAATGATCTATCCTTTACCAGTATTTTCAGAATCAGATTCTGAATCAGGGTTCGGCTCCTTGTCTTTGATCTTGGCCACCAATGAATATTTTGAAAGACATTCATTGGTGTTGTGCCAAGGGATTTTGTGGAAATTGCACCATTTTTTGGTGTCCTTCTTTTTCTTCCCGTGACCCTTCTTTTCATGTGTCTTGGACTGGTTTTCGGGAGACTGTTTTTTAGGGATGTCTTTATCATACTTTGGTTGTTGCAGATTTCCAGAACCAAAATCCCATTTTCTCTGGTGCTTAAATTTCTTCTCGATTTTAACAACATATCGATAGGCAGCACCGAGTGATGAGATGTCCAAAACATCCATTTTAGTTTGGATGTATCTGTGTAGAGCCCCACGGTATTTCAGAACCAATTGTCGTTCGAAGTATTTGATACCCAGCTTGGTGCGCAAGGTATGGAAGGTATTGGTGAACTTCAGAATTGCTTGGCCCCTCTCTTGTCATAGTGTGGTCCATCTCATGTACTGGTCCTCATAGTTGCCAATAGGGTAATATTGTTCCTTTACCGCATCCACAAAAAAATACCAAGTGGGATTGACCCCATATATGTCAGACTCCTCTGTGGAACTCTGCTCCTAATAAGTTTCCCACCAATGTTTGACATGGGGGAGAGCTTTAAGGAGTGCGAAGGTGATCTTTTCTTTTTCGAAAAATTTGTGAACAGAGAAATAACCTTCTAGCAGATTCAACCATTTGTCTAGGGCTTCTGCATCTATCTGTCCTTCAAATATAGGAATATCAAAATTAACTTGTACCTTGAAAGGCAAGGTGCCTCCAAAGTGGCCTCTTGATGAAGATGCACCTGTTTCTATCGGCAGGCATTGAAGGATTTGGAAAAAATTCTCCATCATTTATTCCCTCTGTTGTGTGAGAGCTTGCTCAAGCAACAAACTGATAAGATCGTCTGCTCCGTAATTTTTCTTTTCTTCCGCCATTAAGGGTTTCTTGGGTGTGCAAGAGAAATTTTTCTCAAGAGAGACAAGCTCGAGACCCAACTTTCTCTACTTAGACCTCGTCAGGGACATGTATTGAAAAAAACAACCAAGAACAACCTGCTTTGATACCACTAATCTGGATTATTTTCGGCACGGAATGAGAGCGGAGATATAATAAAGAAATGCACAGAGATATCACGTATATCTAGTAATATAACATAAATATATCAAAGATGAAACCATAAACACATAGATACAGTAATACATGATTTCTATTAATGAAATAAATGTACAGAGACTGTAAAAATACAGAGTGAAAGACTCGCTAGAATGGTGGCAACTTATCTCTGAGAAGAGATGTGACGGCTACTCGCATTTGCAAGAAGATGATTACAATGAGGCTCTGAAGGCCTTTTTACAATAAGCAGGAATGCCAAAAACCATAGACATCCAAAAACCTAACCCTAGGAGATGAAGCGCCAAAAGTCATGTGGGCCCCATTTGGGTAAGTTAGTACATCAACTTCCCAGGGTCGTAACTTTCGCATACGATCTTCGTTTTAGGCGTATGATAACTCGTTTGAAAGGTATCATCGAGGAGATTCATTTTGGTTGCTTAATCATTCCTTTGGCTATCATTGAGAACCTCGATCTCGAAAAACCTTCATTTAGGCCCTCAAAATGGCCCCGAAAGTTAAAACCTGCTAAAAATAGTAAATTGCCAAAATTGCCAGAAAACTATTTTGAGCCAGTCGAAAAAGGTGGGTGGCCATCGATATCCATATGGATCACTATAAGAAAGAGAATATCTAGAGTACTCAATAATCATGGATGAACTACATGGAATCTTGACAGCCTATAAAATGAGAACTGAACATGAAAATCTAGGTATAAAATAAGCAACATTCAAAGCATCCAAAAGTTCAAAGGAAAAGGGCAAGAAAAAAGAAAAAATATATAGTAGCAGGACTGACATCTCGGAAGATGATGAAGAAGTGGCCAACTTTTTCAGAAGATTGAAAAAGGGAACCGATGTGATATGTAAAGGTAAGATTCCATTGATTTGTTTTAATTGTGATGGTATTGGTCATTTTGCTAACAAATGTCCTCATAAGAAAAATAAAATGAAATGGATTCAAAAATCAAATTCTTGATATATGATAATAGAGGAGAGTTTACTTTAAAGGAATTTATGGATTTCTATAGTAAGCATGGTATAAAAAAACAATTCTTCATTGCTAGAACACCTCAAAAGAATGGGGTCGTCGAAAGAAAGAATAGGACAATATAGGAAATGGATCGAACAATGTTAATGGATTCCAAGTTGATAGATTTTTTTGGACACATGCAGTGCATACAACAGTTCACGTTCAAAACAGAGTAATTCTCATGAACAACAGTGACAAAAATTATTATGAGATATGGAAAGGAAGACCAACAAATGTGAAGCACTTCAGAGTATTTAGAAGAAAATGCTACATCAAAAGAGAATATGGAATAATGGGAAAGTTTGATTCTCGTGTAGACAAAGCCATACTTGTTGGTTACTAAAGTACAAGGAAATCATACAAATGTTACAATCTAAGGCTCAAAAAAGTTGTGGAAAGAATCAATGTAATAGTTGATGAGACAGGTGGACGAGAATTAAAGGAAGAAGAAAAAGAGTCAATGGAACAGGTTTACGAAGAAGAAGAAAAGGATGAAGAAGTAGCAGGAGGGGAAGATGAAGAAGATCAAATACAATTAGAAGAGGAAGAACAACAAGTACCTCCAATGAAACCTAGCAAACGAATACAGAAGAATCATCCATAAGATCATATTATCGGGAACAAAGATGCACGAGTTGAGACTAGAAGAATAATTCATTCACCAGAACAACTACACTTAACACTCTCACTAGTACATATGACCAAATTTTCCATGGTTTTTCATTGCTATTGCCACACTTATCCGTCCCAATTTCCATGAAAGACAAGACTATTTTTCGTTGCTATATCCACGAACCAATTGTCCGTGGAAACAACGATGAAATTAGCTCTCCACATTTCATCACCATCAAGATAAGTTAACTTTATACATCGTCGCCATTACAATGAAAAACCGTGTAAATGTTAAAAAACTTGTGGAATGTTATGACATAAAAACATGGCAATAACGACGAAAAGTTATGCCAAGACAAAACTTACGACGCAGATGCTGTATGTGTGATGCAAAACCGTGGCAAATTGCGACGAACTTTCGTCGCTATTGTGATGCGTCCTTTAAGTTTTAAAAAAAGAAATTACACGAGATATGGTATTACCATATTACATTTTAATATGGTATGCCATATTACAATGTGATATGGCAATACCATATTACATTGTAATATGGTAATGCCATATTACAATGTAATATGGGATTACCAACTAAGAGTGAACATGAGCGAGAAAGGAAACACAATCTAATATAGGGTTATCACAAGAATAAATGTAACATATGGAAACTTGGAGTTAAAGTGAGCGTAACAAATGACATTCATTGTTCTAGGATTTTTGTAGTCATTAAGGCACCATACACTAGTCAAGGACATAGCATGAGTCCCATGTGACATACGATAATCTGGAGAGTGTGAGCATAATAGGCATCATAAACTAGTAATGTAGAGTCATCAAAAGCACAAAAACAACACATGATAGCCTAGATTTAGTGCAAGAATGAGAGTTTACATAAATCAATGGGTTATTTTAGGCAAGCGTCAGAGGTGACATGCATCAACCTAATTTCAATGCAAGCGTAGAGGTGAAAAATACCAATGGTACCAATGGAGGAGAGAGGATCAAAGGAATATATGATGTCACCATTGGTAGGGCCTGTTATCACCCTATAAGTTATGGGATCAACTGGTGATTGGAATTTTATCTATCTCTAGTGTTTTTGTTGACAAATGATTTTTCATTCTGCAAATAATTTGAAAAAGAAAAGAAAAGAAAAAAGAAAGAAAGAAAAGAAAAAGAAAAGGAAAGGAAAA
>JASDQU010737009.1:370306-381754 GCA_032191745.1 Picea mariana | reverse complement strand
ATTGGATTCCGGAGCCCCTCGTACATTCTGCCTTTAGTGGAGGGGGGGTCTGGAGTGTGTCATAAACAGCGCGCATAGATCTGTCACTCAGAAGCAAGCATGCAGATCAATGGCTCAAAATGATTTTTGGACCCCCCCGACTGATCTACTTTTAACCGAGGGGGGGGTATGAAATGGGATCTTTTCTCTGGCGGGCCCTTCCTTATACGTGGCAATGATCTAATGGCCCCGAGTCCCATCACCTCCTGCAGATTGACATACCCTCATCACCCCCTGATTTCATCACCCACCTTTTTCCCAAAATAGTCATGTCCCATTAACTGCTGTCAGTCCTTCACCCCATTCGCTCGTGGCAAGCCCCCTCACTATGACTTTTACCCCAATCGGTAGCTGCCATGTCACTCATCCGTATCCCTCAATCACAGTCACCTACCATCTCACACCCAAAGTGATCTGTTGGCCATTTATTACTAGATAACCTATCCGTTATCCAGCTGACCTGTCTCCCGCGCCCAACGGACACCCGTTTGCTCAAAACTACCCTCATTCTATCTTTTTCACCATTTTCCGCTCATCGCACCAGAGAGTTTCTTACACCATTTTAATCCTCTGTTACAGTCATTTTCTCCCATCCACAGTCAATCGCCCCCATTAACGTTGTTTATCTTGAAGGTACTGTTGCAGAGATGGCGCTAAAGTCTAAACAAGCAGAAGGAGAGGAGAATCCATTTCTCCCAACTCCTGTCGACCTCGACAGGATCCCGATGGTCGACAAAGATCGATTAATCACAGTTACAAAGTGAAAATTTGATTTCGCAGACCTTCAATTGTGGCTCAAGGAAGTCTTCCTGGACCAGAGTGATGAAATCGGACTCTAGGAGTCAAACTTACCCCTTTACCTCTTCCCTCAAATTCACCATTTTCCAGAGTTCACACTCAAGTGCCAAGCCCACTACATTCCCGAGCAAAGATCCTTCGTCTCCTCATCCAGAGAGATCCTTTTCCTCATCATGCCCGAATCCATCAACCAGATGATGCAAATCCCCAGATGATCCTTGTAATACTTTTGAAGAGATCTTCCATTAATACAAAGAGGCACTTTACAAGATTCTTGCATGTATTCACTAGTGATGTTTTTCTTTTTAAGTTGAATGTTATACTTGCTTTGTTATCATACTGTTTTCTAAATCTAATCTTTAGAAGTAACGAATGTGACAGGATTTATCTCGGATACCCTATTTCTGACTCAAAAGATTTTTGTGTTTTTCTTCTGGTCATTTCAATAAAAAAATTCTTAACTGCTTCTTTGCTGAAATTATATTTCTCGTATTTTCTACTGACCACCACATATGCTATTGAATAATCCAGTGATTATATTATCTCGCCCTGTGAAAGGTTTTCTTTGCTTTTCTGGTTTGGATTTTATTTTTAATACACAGACCCCATAGACCAATGGATGTTTAGACTGTCTCAACCAACTCTACAAACACTACATCAACAAAACCAACTTATTTGTTCACCTAGCCTAATATTTTGAAATCCAAAGCATATCTAAATCATATAGAGAGATCCCTCTCTGAAGTTGGAAGGGCTAGATCCTAACTTCAAAAGCGGTTGGATAAAGTTACCTTTGTAGATTTCTTCTTTCGTCAACCTCTATGAAATTTACAGAGCGTTAAAATAGTGGTGACTCCACTGGGGAACAGAACATAACTAAAATTCACAGCTTCATGTTTTCTTTTCCCTAAAAGAAAATTTTTCTCTTAAAGTATTGAATATCTGAGAAAGTATTAATGTTCATAGGTTGATTAGAGCTTGTACATATTGTTTTCGGATTCGTAAAACTAAAAATCATATATAAAAAATCGAAAAAGAAATCTGGCTCCCAAGAAAGTTTACACTCGATCTCACCCAGACCCAAAACCTGCGATAGTAACGGATAATCCGGAGCAGTTGCTCAGAAAAAATACCACAGATGAAAGTTCAGTTAGTCATACACCCTTTCATAAATCCATTTCTTTTTCAGGAGAGCTTGTTATTTCCCAAAACCCTCACTTTGACAAGCTTTCCTAGTAGAACCTGTCTAGGTCCAAATCCGATAGTTTTTTCACTGATTCCATTTTCGACCTGACTGTCTTGCAACCCCGAACCCCTGAAGTTATATCTCCCACTGCTAACCAACAAACCACTCCGTCGGTGCCAGCCAGTCCCTCCTCGTCTTCACCTTCAGTCGCTACCTCGCCTATTATCTAGTTGTTTGTCCCACCTCCTCCACCCATCATGGCATCCAGATACGCTCCCTTGGTGTTGGCCGCACCTCTTCATGCTATGCCTCAAGACTACCAAACCAGACTCCCACAGCTCGATGGGACGGGACCCTTGATTTCCCAACAACATGTTGACAAAATGAACGATTATTTTGACCTGCAAGAAGTTGATGAGGCTGACGTTCAAATGAGATTGTTTTCCCAAATCTTAACAGGTGACGTTAAGAAATGGTACAAAGATTTACCTGCCGCCTCAGTCCCTGACCTTATTGCCTTTGAAAGGAGTTTTCTCGATAGATGGGAGGTGAAGAAAAACCCACTCCAAATATTGTTAGAGTATGAGAATATCAGAAGAAATCAAGGTGAAACGGTACAAGATGACTGCACCCGTTTCAATAACCTGTACAACGCAATTCCAACTGAGATCAAACCTCTACAGGGTCTGGCATTGAAAAAATTCCCTGATGGTTTTGATGCAGACATGTCATATAAACTAAGAGAAATAAATTCTACCACCCTGGAGGACAGGCAAAAAAGCGCGATAAGTGTGGAGGCCAATTTGTTAGCGAAGAGGGCACGACATAGGTCAGAGAGGAGAGTCACAATTAAAGAGGAACCTTCCACATCAACCTCTGATTCCAAATTGGATTCCTTGGCTAGAGCAATGGAAAGAATGATGGAAAGACTCACGGTATCAGAAAGAAACCCACCGAGAGAAAACCCACCAGCCCCTCAAGTTCGGAACCCTAACTTCAGGAGAAACCCTCCTCAAATCAGGCAGAGAGATCCTAGGGATCAAAGAGACCAGAGAGGTCCAGATCAACATATCAGGCCCCCCTTGCAAGAAAATTATGCTGATGAAGGAGAGGAAGTGATTGAAGAACTAGAGGATACTCATATAAATCTCATGGGTATTCATGATAACGAAGCTATTTTTCTGACCCAAGAAGAGAAAGAACTTTTTCTTCTCAATCAAACAAAGGTAAGTGAAGAAGATGAAGACGCTGAACAAAAGGCATTTGAAAATGCCATTTTGGAGGTACACCGGTAGTATAATGTGCAGAGTAAAAATATAGAAGGAAGTTCCCCGAAAAAGATAACTGAAGCCAAGAAGATATTCGAAACCAAAAAAGCCTCTGAACCATCTACCGAAAAGATTCCTGAAAAGAGCACTGCCGAAGTTTCTGCGAAGAAAAACTTTACTATTCTGAAAATACCATTACAGCATGAGGTTTCACCTATTAATCCACCAAGTATTTCTAGCCAGAAGAGTGTGGTGGATAAACCAGAATTGATGAGCCAAGGAAGAGCTCCTACACCTTTTATCCTTGAGGGGGAATTAGCCAAAGTAAAAATTCCCTTTGCACTTTCCGAGTTGATGAACAAAGATGTTTATCGTTCACAAGTGATTAAAGCACTGACCATTGAACCTAACATAGGCACGAAGGCCTTAACCATTGGATCGATAAATCATTCAGACACTGTGAACCTCACAGATGATCAACCCAAACTTCTGTTTGGACCTGAAGTGGATGGCCGAGACGATTATGGTGAGGTATCTCCTTTTTAGATCAGCCTAAACATACATGACCTAATCCTGTATAATGCTATGTTGAATTCAGGTGCTTCCTATAATATGATGCCGAAAGCAATGATGGAGAAATTGGGACTGGAAGTCACCAGACCTTATAAATATCTACATTCATTTGACTCCAATAAGGTTAGATGCATTGGTTTGATCAAGGACCTGTGTATCACCCTGGGCCAGATTCCTGCAAAGAGCATGGTCACTGATGTGGTAGTTACAGACATCCCCCCAAAGTATGGAATGTTGCTATCCCAGTCCTGGGGAGCTAAGTTGAGAGGTACCCTGCAGCTAGATATGTCGTATGCCACTATCCCAGTTTTCGAGCAACAAAGGAGGCTATACAGAGAAACATTGATGAAGTACATGGTCAATAGCCAAGAAAAACCGCATAATTATCCTCTTTACTCTGCACATTCTGATCTGGATTCTTTCATCCTATACAACGATGGTGACATAGGAGAGCAAGACATTAAGCTGGGAGAAGATACATCTAGTCCAGACGGAGGCTAAGAAATCATCGAGGTAGAAAGGAAGAAAAACGTGATAAATGAAGAATTACCAACAGACTTCTGGAGCATGGATTTTGATGGAGCAGTGAGCAAATAAGGAGCTAGAGCAGGTGTTTGGCTACATAATCACAGATCCAGGTACTCAGAAAATCATTCTTACAAATTGAATTTCCAGTGCACTAACAATATCGCCAAGTATGAAGCTTTGATGCTCGGTCTGAAACTTTTGAAAAAGTTTAGTGCTAAACAGATTATGGTAAGAGGTGATTCTGAGTTGATAATCAAGCAGATCAAAGGTGAGTATGCTACGAAACACCCACGTCTTAGAGCTTATAGAAATGTTGTTCTTGATGCCCTGAGATGTTTCACTGAAGTTGACTTGCTGGTAATGCCTTGGGGATAGAATATTTTGGTATATGGTTTGGCTACATCAACAGCCACCTATAAAATACCTTTCCACTTGACTCACCCGTACACGGTAGAAGTGAATTGCCGACCAACTGTTCGAAACAAAATCAGGTATTGGCCAGTTTTTGGTAATGATGATCAGATTGAGGACTTTCTTTAGTGTAAAAATGATTTCGAATGTACACATATAGATTTAGAGAACGAAAATGAAAATGTAAATAGATCTAGTTTCGAAAATGATACTGTAAATAGCTTAGATTTAGGAGAGTTAGGTGATGATGAAATGGAAAATGACATTTTGCATTTGAAAAGTAATGTTTTTCCTAGGGTCTTAGTTCCTTTAGAGGACTTGTTTGATTTTAACAATGTAGCCAAAAAACCGAAAATTGAAGCTAGTGGACAAGAAGTAGAAAACTGTAATATAGGAACCGAAGAGAAACCCATAATGGTCAAGTTGTCCAAATGTTTACCCCCAGAGCAAAAACTCAAATACATTGAGCTATTCAAAGAATATCCAGATGTGTTTGCCTGGGGTTACGAGGATTTGAAAGCTTATGATACCAACATCATACAACATAGAATTCCAATAAAAGAATACCAAAAGTCGTTCAGACAGAAACTTAGGAGGATAAATCCCAAGTTACTACCTTTGATAGAAAAGGAAATTAAAAAAATGTACAATGCCAAAATCGTTGTCCCGTTACGTTTTTCCAAATGGGTCTCAAATTTGGTTCCAACATGTAAGGAATCTGGAGAAATCAGACTCTGTATTGACTTCCGAAATCTGAATAAGCTCTCCCTAAAAGATAATTACCCCTTGCCGAAAATGGACCATATTTTACAAAGGGTAGTCGAATCTAGTAGGATCTCTTTGCTAGACGGGTTCTCGGGTTATAATAAGTTCCTCGTTCACCCAGATGACCAAGACAAAACCACTTTCACCACACCATGGGGTACTTTCATGTATGTGAAGATGCTCTTTGGTCTGATGAACGCAGGAGCCACTTTCTAGAGAGCGATGGACATCGCCTTTGTGGAAGAATTAGGTAAATTTATCGTCATCTACCTGGACGATGTGACTGTGAGCACCTTAGGCATCTCAGACGCGTTTTCGATAAATGCAGGAGATTCAGGATCTCTTTAAATAATAAAAAGAGCCTTTTCGGACTGGAGGAAGGCAAACTGCTAGGGCATATAATCTCTGAAGATGGAATCAAAATAGACCCCAACAAAATTGAAGCCATACAGACATTAGAACACGCAAGAAACATCAAAGAATTGAAATCTTTTATCAGGAAAATAAACTTTCTACAGAGATTCATACCAAATCTGGCTAAGCTCCTTAGAAACATTATGAATATGTTAAAAAAGGATGTAAAAATAAAATGGGATGCCGAGTCCAGACAGTTTTTCGAACAAGTCAAACGAGCACTCACAGAGGCCCCTGTCTTAATCAGTCCTGTTTTTTCCAAGGATTTCTATCTTTTTTCTTTCACTTCCGAACATACTCTAGCAGCAGTATTACTACAAAATAACAATGAAGGGTATGAGCATCCCATAGCTTTCTTTAGTAAAGCGTTAAGAGACGCTGCGCTGAACTACAAGATAATGGAGAAACAGGTGTTTTCCTTGGTAAAGTCCATAAAGTACTTTAGAGTCTACATTCTCTATTCCCACACCATAGCATATGTTCCGAATGTGGTAGTAAAAGACATTTTGACACAGGACAATCCAGATGGAAGAAGAGGAAAATGGTTTGCTGTCATTTTAGAATAGGACATAGAGATTAAGCCTACGAAACTTATTAAAGGTCAAGGCCTAGCTAAATTAATGGCTAAATCTAATTTCCATGCTCTTGACATTAACTTTTTAGCTGCAGCAGATGAACAGGGCGAGATAAGGACTCCAAGCATGAGAGAGGTATTTCTCAACTCTCCATGGTACGCAGAACTTATATATGTTTTTCAAAATTTACAAGCTCCCACTGGTTTGACTAAGACTAAAGATAGAATTTTGAAGTTAAAAGCATTAAAATTCTGTATTCTAGAAGGCAATCTGTACTGGAAAGATCCTAGAGGTATCCTGTTAAACTGTTTACTGAAAGATGAAGCTGACAAAGTGTTACAAGAATTTCATGCAGGTGAATGTGGTGGCCATCTGAACTGGAAGGTCACAACCAACAAAATACTCAGAGCTAGATTCTATTGGCCCACCCTATTCGCTGATGTACACCATAAAGTGACTTCATGTCATCAATGTTAGCTGTTTGAAGGCAAGAGGAAAATCCTCCCTCTACCATTGAAACCGATCTCAGTTGAAGCCCCTTTCCAACAATGGGGATTGGATTTCATTAGAGAAATACACCCCTCGTCTTCAGGCCAGCACAGGTGGATTCTCACTACCACAGATTATTTTACAAAGTGGATCAAAGCAGTTCCAAGCAGGCAAGCCACTGATTCTGTTATTATCAAATTCCTTGAAAATAATATTTTGTCTCGTTTTGGATGTCCTAGAAAGATTATAACTGACAATGCAACTACTTTTCTATCAAAGAAACTCACAGATTTCTACAACCAGTATCACATTAGTTTGGGGAATTCTACAACCTACTACCCTCAGGGGAATGGGCTGGAGGAATCTTCAAACAAAACATTAGTGAACATCATCAAGAAGACGTTGCAGGAAAACAGGAAGTCGTGGCATAACAAGTTGGTGTTCGCATTATGGGTTGACAGACTGACCACCAAAAGGTCAATCGGTATGTCACCGTATCAGCTGGTCTATGGCACACAAGCAGTTTTTCCCACTTCTTTAGGAGTCCCTGTCATGAAGTTTCTTCAAGACACACAAGCCAAGCCAAATGACACACAAAGAAGGATCAATCAGATGATTCATTTGCAACAGTCTAGGGAAGAAGTTTTCAACAAGAACTAGGTAGTCCAAGAAAGCATCAAGAAGATTTTTGACAAGAGAACCAAGGAGGATGATTTTGAGCTAGGAGATTTGGTGCTGAGGTGGGATCGAATCTGAGTATCTTCGAAAAGTATGAGCTGATCAAGAAAAGGAACCATACCCTGAACAATAGTACCTATGCCTAGTTCTGGAAGCAGACGTTGACTACGCAACATAGGTTTATATCGACATTCGACATCGAGAAGGGTAGAATGCATATGGCATTCCTCCAGGCACAGGTACCAGATCCAAAGGTGATCACTGACTATAAAAGGGCCACCTTTGAATTCCAGACAAAGGACATGCATCCGACCGATCAGATGGATTTGCACAAGAAGACAGGGGAAATGGTTTTTTACACGCTGGCGCATGCTTCCACTTCTGCGTCCAAACTTCAAGTGTCCCTGAACAATGTTCAAACACAACTAAAATTGGAGAAGATATCGTCCTTTGCTAAGGACAATAGGATCAATACTTTGGAGGAACTGGTCCTAAAGATTAGTAATGATCCTTCGAACGTAAAAGTAGCTGAGGAAATGTTCAAGAAGAAGAATGCTGACATAGCCTCCTTGAGGAAATAATTGAAGCTCCCACCCACAGAGGATTCGCAGGTGAAGGAGATAGTAGAGAAAGAAGGAGAGAAAGATGAAATGCTCAATATGCTCATGGAGCAGAATGCACAGCTTAAAGAAATGGAAGCTGAGATGGAAAAGCTATTAAAAGAGAAAGAGCAACTAAAGCCAATGGAAGTCATTCCATTTAGTGCTATTCCAATTTTAGGAGTGAGCACAGCATCAGTGACAGAAGTCCCATCCGTGACTCCATTAACATCCCTGGAGAAGACAACCGACCTGGCTAAATCTATGGAAAAGATGAACCTGGAGGAAACATAGATTAGTAGGCTGAAAAAGGAGATTGAGAACCTTCAGGAACTCAAATATTCCTTTCAGACCAGCCTCTCCAAGGAAAAGCAGGTGACAGATCAGCTCAAACAGGAGCTACAGCAGCTCCAGAAGCAGACAGTGGTAGGAAAGACTTTGGCCGAAGTTAAAGAAAGTGTATGGACAGAAATCACCAAGTCCATGAATGAGATATGGCCCATGATATAGATAATGTTTGATCAGAATGAATTGGTGCAGAGAAGCAAGCAGGCCATTGAGAAGATCAGGTCAGAATTGGGAGAGATGCCAACACAGGCAAACGAGATCATCAAGTTCCTCAATTCTAAGACCAGGGAAGAACTGGAATAGATGAAAATTGAAGACAAAACAAAGACCATCCTCGAGGTCAAAAGAGTTTTGACCAAGAGAGGATTAATGCTTTAGCTGGAAGAAAATTTTCAGGCCATGGACCTAGGGGTACAAAGATTCTTTAGTAAGATTGAGGCTCTCCAGAAGAAAGGTCTTCCTAGTCTGAAGGTAATTAATGATAAATTGATGACACTCCCAGACTACAAGAAGAGATTGGATGATGTGGCTAAGGACACTTCGAAGTTTGTAGGAATTCAAGGGAGCATCATTGGTAAGGAATTTCTTGATGCGCTCAAGTGGGACATCAATATCCATCATGAGATTCGATATATCTTCCTCACCAAGCCTACCTTCGCCAAGTACACAGAAATGGATGAAGTGTATCGAAGGCTGCTCAAAGTCAATGTGCCTAGTCATCTCAGATGGGAGTAACTCTATGATCTGATCGAGTAGCAGATGAGATGTCCCAGTCCAGTCATTTGTCTAGTCAGATGAAGTCGTGCGGAGGCTTCACCAACGGCCCACCCAGAAATCAGCGTGCAGTTACACCACATCATCAAGCAATTCCTAGATTTATGCAATTTGTTAAGTTAGTTAGGCTAAAAATAGATTTAGCACGTCCTGGTCATTACTGACACGATCCTTTGTAATTTGAGTTATAAATACTTCATCTTTCGAAGTATTGAGGGTTGTTGATCTTCACACCCTGACGCTATTAGATTGTAATATTTTTGAAGAGATATTCCATTAATACAAAGAGACACTTTATAGGATTCTTGTGTGTATTCACTGGTGATGTTTTTCTTTCTAAGTTGAATGTTATCCTTGCTTTTTTATCATACTATTTTCCAAATCTAATCTTTATAAGTAACAAATGTGATAGGATTTATCTCGGATACCCTATTTTTGACTCAAAAGATTTTTGTGTTTTTCTTCTGGTCATTTCAATAAAGAAATTCTTAACTAATTCTTTGCTGAAATTATCTTTCTCATATTTTCTACTAACCACCACATATGCTATTGAATAATCCAGTGATTATATTATCTCTCCCTGTGAAAGGTTTTCTTTGCTTTTCTGGTTTGGATTTTATTTTTAATGCACAAACCCCATAGCCCAATGGATGTTTAAACTATCTCAACCAACTCTACAAACACTACATCAACAAATCCAACTTATTTGTTTACGTAGCCTAATATTTTGAAATCCAAAGCATATCTAAATCATATAGAGAGATCCCTCTCTGGAGTTGGGAGGGCTAGATCCCAACTTCAAAAGTGGTTGGATAAAGTTACCTTTGTAGATTTCTTCTTTCGTCAACCTCTAGGAAATTTACAGAGCGTTAACAGGGCCTCCATAGTTGCAAGCTATGGATTGTGACCATTATGGGGGACATCTTGGAAAACTGACCAAAGAAATGATAGTTGATCCTAACTAGGTAGAGGTTATCTCAAGTACGGTCTTTCTTGAGATAATGACCTATAAGGGACCCATCGATATTATGACCAAATAAAAATGGAGAAAAAGGGGTGTAAGGAAAAAGAGCTAAGGAGGAGAGGCAATACTTTCTACAAGCATTTGAAGGACTAGGAAAAGAGGTAGAGTATGTAGGAGAGCATGGAACACTAGGAGAGGAAGAAGACAAGGGGAGAACTAGGTAATATTGGGTGCTACAAGGTAATAAGTGGCTAGAGTTGATAATGGGAAGTCTAAGCTAGGCCAAAAAAACTCCCAATAGGAACAAGGCTACATTCAACTTGATAAAAGTGTGTTAAGACATGGGACCTTTTTAATGTTAGCAAATGCTGATTTTGACAACTAATAGAAAGATAAGGAAAAGAAAAGGCATAGAAGAACAAGGGGCTACCTCATTGTTGTATCCAGCGAGAGGACAAGGGCAAGCAATTATGGAACTAGGTATAATAGATCATATATGTATTTTGTTAATTCGTGTGTGGTAGAAAAAAAAATATTGAGTTAAAAATCATTTAGGAGGTTGGAGATTTAGAATGAGAATAGCAGAGTGAGAGTGCACCCAGATGGAAGGATGGGAATGTATTATTTAGATAGTTTGGAAGAGGGATAGTGAAACCATATGAGATGAGATGGATTGATGTGATGTAAAAGTGAGAGAGAAAGGTATTTATGTATTATGTTTTGTTGGGTCTTAACATTATAAGTAAGAGGTATTGCAAGAGGTGAGTTCATAGGTTTTGTCATCTTTATAGAGTTTATAAGTATTGCAATGAGCATATTATAAAGAATTTCATTGTTTTTTATTTGGGTAGAGGGATGAGAAGTTATCATTTGGAATGTGTGGAAGAGAGAAAGTGAAACCATATGAAATGGTTGGATGTGAGTTACAACTAAGAGAGAAAGATATTTATGTAGGATGTCTTGGGCACATCATTACATGGAAAGGGTATTGCAATAAAGATGAGTTCATAGGTTTTGTTATCTTTAAAGAGTTGATATG
>JASDQU010737009.1:352284-368806 GCA_032191745.1 Picea mariana | reverse complement strand
CCCCCCCCCCCCCGCCCCTCACATCACTCTCAATTACCCATACCCAACAAATGATTTTCTTTATATAGAAAACATATAGAAATTCATGCATAACTAGGGTAGTCATCAAAACATATGAACATATAAACATCAATAAAGATCCAAATACAAGTCATGAATTTATACATCTAATTTTTCTTTGATTTAGGTTTTTTTACATTCATAAAATTGACAATTGGGGTATCATAATCATCCAAGGACATTGTATTTCGTGTGCCCTGTCGTTCTATTGTTTGTGTGTGCTCATGTACCATAATTCTGGTACGTCTCTAAGAAGGGTTAGCTGGCATCTGTTCAAGGTCGTGAACTGGAAAAACAAAAATGATCATATCAATATGTTGAAATATAATTGAAATAACTAATTCATTATTTTGATTAACATTACACTATTTCTCTTTACCTGTCTCTATAGGTGGGACAATTGGTGCATTAATTTCCTTTCCACTTGGTTGCTCTCGCATTTCACCCTCCTAAGCTACATGCTCTTCAATTTTGAGAAGATAATATATAAGTATAAGTCAGGAAATAAATATCTACAATCATAGTAAATATTTCTAATTCTGAAGCATACATACCAGAATGGGTACTCTACTCTCCATTATCACTGGACATGTGCACCCTTGTATGACGCGGTGTTTGCTGAATACCACTGGATTCACTACTGTGTTAGCACTGTTTCTTGAAAAAAAACATAAATACTTAGTTAAGGGTGATATAATAAAACATGAATAGACTTTACAAGCATGCTACTACGGTTTCCTTATTCAATTGATTTACCTGTGTGGCTGGAGAGATAGGAGTCTGTCCCATGATCTGATTGAGGACTTTCTTCAGTGTAAAAATGATTTTGAATGTACACATATAAATTTAGAGAACGAAGATGAAAATGTAAATAGATCTAGTTCCGAAAATGATACTATAAATAGCTTAGATTCACGAGAGTTAGGTGATGATGAAATGGAAAATGACCTTTTGCATTTGAAAAGTTACAATTTTCCTAGGGGCTTAGTTCCTTTAGAGGACTTGTTTGATTTTAACGACGTAGATAAAAAACCAAAAATTGAAGCTAGTGGACAAGAAGTAGAAAACTGTAATATAGGAACCGAAGAGAAACCCAGAATGGTCAAGTTGTCCAAATATTTAACCCCAGAGAAAAAGCTCAAATACATTGAGCTATTCAAAGAATATTCAGATGTGTTTTCCTGGGGTTACGAGGATTTGAAAGCTTATGATACCAACATCATACAACACAGAATTCCAATAAAAGAAGACCAAAATCCGTTCAGACAGAAACTTAGGAGGATAAATCCCAAGTTACTACCTTTGATAGAAAAGGAAATTAAAAAAATATACGATGCCAAAATCATTGTCCCGTTACATTTTTCCAAATGGGTCTCAAATTTGGTTCCAACACGTAAGAAATCTGGAGAAATCAGACTCTGTATTGACTTTCGAAACCTGAATAAGGTCTCCCTGAAAGGTAATTACCCCTTGCCAAAAATGGACCATATTTTACAAAGGGTAGTCGGATCTAGTAGGATCTCTTTGCTAGATGGGTTCTCGGGTTATAATCAGGTCCTCGTTCACCCAGATGACCAAGACAAAACCACTTTCACCACACCATGGGGTACTTTCATGTATGTGAAGATGCCCTTTGGTCTAATGAACGCAGGAGCCACTTTCCAGAGAGCGATGGACATCGCCTTTGTGGAAGAATTAGGAAAATTTATCGTCATCTACCTGGACGATGTGACTGTGTTTTCTCAATCTAACGACGAGCACCTTACGCATCTCAGACGCATTTTTGAGAAATGCAGGAGATTCAGGATCTCTTTAAATCCTAAAAAGAGCCTTTTTGGAATGGAGGAAGGCAAACTGCTAGGGCATATAATCTCTAAAGATGGAATCAAAATAGACCCCAACAGAATTGAAGCCATACAAACATTAGAACACCCAAGAAACATCAAAGAATTACAGTCTTTTATCGGGAAAATAAACTTTCTACGGAGATTCATACCAAATCTAGATGAGCTCCTCAGAAACATTACGAATATGTTAAAAAATGATGTAAATATAAAATGGGATGCCGAGTCCAGACAATTTTTCGAACAAGTCAAACGAGCACTCACAGAGGCCCATGTCTTAATCAGTCCTGATTTTACCAAGGATTTCTATCTTTTTTCTTTCGCTTCCGAACATACTATAGCAGTGGTATTACTATAAAAGAACAATGAAGGGTATGAACAACCCATAGCTTTCTTTAGTAAAGTGTTAAGAGACGCTGCGATGAACTACAAGATAATGGAGAAAGAGGTGTTTGCCTTGGTAAAGACCATAAAAGACTTTCGAGTCTACATTCTCCATTCCCACTCCATAGCATATGTTCTGAATGCAGTAGTAAATGACATTTTGACACAGGACAATCCGGATGGAAGAAGAGGAAAATGGATTGCTGTCATTTTAGAATACGACATAGAGATTAAGCCTACGAAACTTATTAAAGGTCAAGGAGTAGCTAAATTAATGGTTGAATCTAATTTCCAGGATCTTGACATTAACTTTTTAGCTGTAGTAGATGAATAGGGTGAGATGGCGACTCCAAGCGTGAGAGAGGTATTTCTCAACTCTCCATGGTACGCAAACCTTATATATGTTTTGCAAAATTTACAAGCTCCCCCTGGTTTGACTAAGACTAAAGCTAGATTTTTGAATTTAAAAGCATTAAAATTCTGTATTCTAGAAGGCAATCTGTACTAGAAATATCCTAGAGGTATTCTGTTAAATTGTTTACAGAAAGATGAAGCTGACAAAGTGTTACAAGAATTTCATGCAGGAGAATGTGGTGGCCATCTTAACAGGAAGGTCACAGCCAACAAAATACTCAGAGTTGGATTCTATTCGCCCACTCTATTAGTTGATGTACACCATAAAGTGAGTTCATGTCATCAATGTTAGCTGTTTGAAGGCAAGAGGAACTCCTCCCTCTACCATTGAAACAGATCTCAGTTGAAGCCCCTTTCCAGCAATGGGGATTGGATTTCATTGGAGAAATAGACGCCCCTTCTTTAGGCCAGCACATGTGGATTCTCACTACCACAAATTATTTTACAAAGTGGATCGAAGCAGTTTCAAGTAGGCAAGCCACTGATTCTGTTATTATCAAATTCCTTGAAAATAATATTTTGTCTCGTTTTGGATGTCTTAGAAAGATTATAACTGACAATGCAGCTGCTTTTCGATCAAAGAAACTCATATATTTCTGCAACCAATATCACATTAGTTTGGGGCATTCTACATCATACTACCCTTAGAGGAATGGGCTGGCAGAATCTTTAAACAAAACATTGGTGAACATCATCAAGAAGACATTGCTGGAAAACAAGAAGTCGTGGCATACCAAGTTGGTGTTCACATTATGGGCTGACAGACTGACCACCAAAAGTTCAATCGGTATGTCACTGTATCAGCTGGTCTATGGCACAGAAGCAGTTTTTCCCACTTCTCTAGGAGTCCTTGTCATGAAGTTGCTTCAAGACACAAAAGCCGAGCCAAATGACACATAGAGAAGGATCAATCAGATAATTCATTTGCAGCAGTCTAGGGAAGAAGTTTTAAACAAGACCCAGGTAGTCCAAGAAAGCATCAAGAAGATTTTTGACAAGAGAACCAAGGAGGATGATTTTGAGCTAGGAGATTTGGTGCTGAGGTGGGATGCCAGGAATGAAGACAAGGGAAAGCACAAAAATTTTGACAGTCTATGGAAGGGACCATTCATGATTCAAGCATTCAGAGGAAACAACACTTTCTTGCTAAACAACGCTGATGGGATAGATCTGCCAGGAGGACCCGTAAATGGCAGAATGTTAAAACATTATGCATCGCCCCAGTAGAGACTCGAGTTTTCACTCACCATTGTAGATACCATTTTTATATTTCACCTACTTTTTCTGAGCGAATAAAATTAGTTAGTTGGTTGAAGCCCAAAGAGAAGGCCCTAAGCCGCTGACCACTGTTCTTCCATTTGTTGAGAATAAAACCAATCAATCAATGAAGGCTACTAGGTAGAGATTTTCATAATGACAGGGACCAGGATTCTTGGCACTTCACAGGGAAGTACCATCCCCAGGTGGAGCCGCTGTTATCACCCTATAAGTTATAGGATCAACTGGTGACTGAAATTTTATCTATCTCTAGTGTTTTTGTTGACAAATGATTTTTCATTCTGCAAATAATTTGAAAAAGAAAAGAAAAGAAAAAAGAAAGAAAGAAAAGAAAAAGAAAAAAAAAGGAAAAAGAAAGAAAGAAAAGAAAAATAAAATAAAAGAAAAAGAAAGAAAAGAAAAAGAAAATAAAAGAAAAAGAAAGAAAGAAAAGAGGGCATAAAAGAATTCAATAAAAGCCCCATGCAATAATAGTAACTTGGTCCATACCTTTCAAGCATGGCCAAGTTCTTTTTAAATTGATGTTGATAGGGTAGTGAATGAGTTTGGATAAACAGTTTAATCTTAGCCAAAGTGTCTAGGTTAGATTAGTGAATAAGTCTGGCCAGACTGTCTAATCTTGGTCAGATAGCCCTAGGGTAGATAGCCCCCTCACTATGAATTTTACCCCAATCGGTAGCCACCACGTCACTCATGCGTATCCCTCAGTCATAGTCACCTACCATATCACACCCCAAGTGATCCATTGGCCATTTATTTCTGGATAAACCTATCCGTTATCCAACTGACCTGTCTCCTGCACCGAACGGACACCCGTTTTCTCAAAACTACCCTCATTCTCCCTTTTTCACCATTTACCGCTCATCGCACCAGAGAGTTTCTTACACCATTTTACTCCTCTGTTACAGTAATTTTCTCCCATCCACAGTCAGTCACCCCCACTAAATTTTTTTATCTTGTAGGTACTATTGCAGAGATGACGCCAAAGTCTAAACAAGCAGAAGGAGAGGAGAATCTGTTTCTCCCACCTCCTGTCGACCTCGACAGGATCCCACTGGTCGACAAAGACCGATTAATCACAGTTACAAAGTGCGAATTTAATTTTGCAGACCTTCAATCATGGCTCAAGGAAGTCTTCCTGAACCAGAGTGATGAAATCAGACTCTGGGAGTCAAACTTACCCCTTTACCTCTTCCCTCAAATTCACCATTTTCCAGAGTTCGCACTCAAGTTACAAGCCCACTACATTCCCGAGCAAAGAGCCGTCGTCTCCTCATTCGGAGAGATCCTTTTCCTCATCACGGCCGAATCCATCGACTAGATGATGCAAATCCCCCGAGCTGACTCTGCATCACCCTTCAGCCTGGAAATTCTTACAGAATTATACCAGAAAATGACTTTCCCCCAAAGAGCTCAAATATTCAAGCTTTTCTTTCCCCCATCCACTCAATTTCCCTCCACAAATCCTCCTTATCTTTTTTGCATGTTCTCAACTAAAGGAAACTAGATCATCTCTTCACTTTGTGCTTTGCTAGGATACTATTCTGATCAGTGGATAGATGAACCCATTCTGGGTTTTCTATCCATCTTCTCTACCGATGAAAATCCCACCACCTAGTTCGATTTCAGCACATTCCTGGCGAACAATATTCACGAACAGTTTGTGAATTTCGCCATGGAATGCATGTTCCGATACTCATCGATACTAGCATACTTGTTGATCTTTTTCCAGGCGGACAAATTTGGCTTTTTCATGCAGAAGATGGATGGAGATGCCAGACCTCAGGAAGTGACAACATGGACCTCCTTTCTCAATCACAACTCCACAGAGTTCAGTTTCAAGGAGTTCATTGATCAATTCTACCGCCATGTGGTAAGTATGTTAGGCGGCAGGCCCGAGCCTCAGATAAATGATGAAGTTCAAAGGATCGTGCATCTCTCGGATAACACAAAGACGGGAGACTGGTATTTGTACCAAGATTACACCGATATCAGAGTATACGAGTGCGAGTTGGCACCATATAAGTTGCCCAAGTATTTGCCTGTCAGAATTTTTTCTTTGGAATATATAAGGCAGATAATCAATTCCGATGATATCCATTTTGTGTCATTGAAGAAAAAGCAGCAACTTAGAATCAAGGGGCAGATTGGCTCCTTCATTTGCAACAATCGTGGCGCTGGGGAAGAAGTAGACAGGATCCTGACAGAAATGAAGTTATTCATGAGCTTCCCATGGTATTACGATCCATGTGGGATCATCTTCAATATGAGGATAAAAAATAAGAACATCCCATATGTCCATGAAGCTAGGCCTGAATTGGAAAAATTTGCAAACCAGACAATGTGGGAGCCTAACACAATGGTCGAAGTAGAATAGCAGGATCCCCTGGCCACTGTATCATAAATGACCATGCCATAGGTCCCAAAAGAGAAAAGGCCGAGGTTTGATTTATCTCCACCTGTCACTGAGGTATCGTTCGAAGAATTCCAACTGCATACCAAGAGGCCTAAGACTTTTGTAGTTCTTGGCCTGACCGGGGAAACAGAAGCCCTGACTACTACAGTGACCACAGTTGGTATTCCACCCTTCGGTTCAAGCCTCCATAAGGTCATAACCTCAGCATTACCGAAAAAATATACTCATTCTCCAGTGACCACCCAGCCGGGCAAGGTGGGACTGAAGTTGAGTATCTTCAAAAATTATGAGCTGATCAAGAAAACGAACCAGACCCTGACCAACAGTACCTGTGCCAGGTTCTGGAAGCAGATGTCGACTACGCAACATAGGTTGCTATCGACATTCGACACCGAGAAGGGAAGAATTCATATGGCATTCCTCCAGGCACAGGTACCAGATCCAAAGGTGATCACTGACTATAAAAGGGCCACCTTCGAATTCTAGACGAAGGACATGCATCTGGCCGATCAGATGGATCTGCACAAGCAGACAGGGGAAATGGTTTTTTACACGCTGGTGCATGCTTCCACTTCTGCGTCCAAACTGCAAGTGTCCCGGAACAGTGTTCAAACACAACTGAAATTGGAGAAGATATCGTCCTTTTCTAAGGACAAGAGGATCAAGACTTTGGAGGAACTGGTCCTCAAGATTGGTTATGATCCTTCGAACATAAAAGAAGCTGAGGAAATGATCAAGAAGAAGAATGCTGGCATAGCCTCCTTGAGGAAACAATTGAAGCTCCTACCCACAGAGGATTCGTAGGCGAAGGAGATAGCAGAGAAAGAAGGAGTGAAAGATGAAATGCTCAAGCTGCTCATGGAGCAGAATGCACAGCTTAAAGAAATGGAAGCTGAGATGGAAAAGCTATTAAAAGAGAAAGAGAAACTGAAGCCAATGGAAGTCATTCCATTGAGTGCTATTCCGATTTCAGGAGTGAGCACAACATCAGTGACAGAAGTCCCATCCGCGACTCCATTGACATCCCTAGAGAATATAGCCGACTTGGCTAAATCTATGGAAAAGATGAACCTATAGGAAACAAAGATCAGTAGGCTGTAAAAAGAGATTGAGAACCTTCAGGAACTCAAATCTTCCTTTCAGACCAGCCTCTCCAAGGAAAATAAGGTGACAGATCAGCTCAAACAGGAGCTACAACAGCTCCGGAAGCAGACAGTGGCAGGAAAGACTTTGGTCGAAGTTAAAGAAAGTGTATGGACAGACATCACCAAGTCCATGAATCAGATATGGCCCATGATACAGATAATGTTTGAGAAGAATGAATTGGTGCAGAGAAGCAGGCAGGCCATTGAGAATATCAGGTCAGAATTGGGAGAGATGCCAACACAGGCGAACAAGATCATCAAGTTCCTCAATTCTAAGACCAGGGAAGAACTGGAAGAGATGAAAATTGAAGACAGAATAGAGACCATCCTCGAGGTCAAAAGTGTTTTGACCAAGAGAGGATTAATACTTCAGCTGGAAGAAAAGGTTCAGGACATGGAACTAGGGGTACAAAGATACTTTAGTAAGATTGAGGCTCTCCAGAAGAAAGGTCTTCCTCGTCTAAAGGTAATTAATGATAAATTGATGACACTCCCAGACTACAAGAAGAGATTGGCCGATGTGGCTAAGGACAGTTTGAAGTTTGAAAGAATTCAAGGGAGCATCACTGGTAAGGCATTTCTTGATGCGCTATAGTGGGACATCAGTATCCAACATGAGATTCGATATATCTTCCTCACCAGGCCTACCTTCGCAAAGTACACAAAAATGGATGAAGTGTATCTTAGGCTGCTCAAATTCAACGTGCCCAGTCATCTCATATGGGAGGAACTATGTGATATGATCGAGTAGAATATGAGTTGTCCCAGTCTAGTCATTTGTCCAGTCAGACGAAGTCATGCGGAGGATTCACCAACGGCCCACCCAAAAATCAGCATGCAGTTACACCACATCATCAAGCAATTCCTAGATTTATGCAATTTGTTAAGTTAGTTAGGCTAAAAATAGATTTAGCACGTCCTGGTCATTAATGACAAGATCGTTTGTAATTTGAGTTATAAATACTTCATCTTTCGAATTATTGAGGGTTGTTGATCTTCACACCCTGACGCTATCAGATTGTAATATTTTTAAAGAGATCTTCCATTAATACAAAGAGGCACTTTATAGGATTCTTGCGTGTATTCACTGGTGATGTTTTTCTTTCTAAGTTGAATGTTATCGTTGCTTTGTTATCATACTGTTTTCTAAATCTAATCTTTAGAAGTAACGAATGTGACAAGATTTATCTCGGATACCCTGTTTCTGATTCAAAAGATTTTTCTGTTTTTCTTCTGGTCATTTCAATAAAGAAATTCTTAACTACTTCTTTGCTGAAATTATCTTTCTCGTATTTTCTACAGACCACCACATATGCTATTAAATAATCCAATGATTATATTATCTCGCCCTGTGAAAGGTTTTCTTTGCTTTTATGGTTTGGATTTTATTTTTAATACATAGATCCCATAGCCCAATGGATGTTTAGATTGTCTCAACCAACTCTACAAACACTACATCAACAAAACCAACTTATTTGTTTACCTAGCCTAATATTTTGAAATCCAAATCATCTCTAAATCATATAGAGAGATCCCTCTCTGAAGTTGGAAGGGCTAGATCACAACTTCAAAATCAGTTGGATAAAGTTACCTCTGTAGATTTCTTCTTTCATCAACCTCTAGGAAATTTACAGAGCGTTAACATAGTGGCGACTCCACTGGGGAACAGAACATAACTAAAATTCACAGCTTCATGTTTTCTTTTCCCTAAAAGAAATTTTTTCTCTTAAAGTATTGAATATCTGAGAAAGTATTAATGTTCAGAGGTTGATTAAAACTTGTACATATTGTTTTCAGATTCGTAAAACTAAAAAACATATATAAAAAATCAAAAAAGAAATCTGGCTCCCAAGAAAGTTTACACTTGTTCTCACCTAGACCCAAAACCTGCGATAGTAACGGATAATCCGGAGCAGTTTCTTAGGAAAAAGACCACTACTGAAAGTTCAGTTATTCATACACCCTTTCATAAATCCCTTTCTTTTTCAGGAGAGCTTGTTATTTCCCAAAACCCTCACTTTGACACGCTTTCCCAACAAAACCTGTCTAGGTCCAAATCTGGTAGTTTTGTCACTGAAACCATTTTCGACCCAATTGTCTTACAACCCCGAACCCCTGAAGTTCTATCTCCCACTGCTAACCAGAAAAGCACTCCCTCGGTGCCAGCCAGTCCCTCCTCGTATTCGCCTTCAGTTGCTACCTCGCCTATGATCTAGTTGTTTGTCCCACATCCTCCACCCATCATGGCAGCCAGATATGCTCCCTTGGTGTTGGCCACACCTCTTCATGCTATGCCTCAAGACTACCAAACCAGACTCCCACAGTTCGATGGGACGGGACCCTTGAACGCACAACAACATGTTGACAAAATGAACGATTATTTTGAGCTGCAAGAAGTTGATGAGGCTGACATTCAAATGAGATTGTTTTCCCAAAGCTTGACAGGTGATGTTAAGAAATGGTACAAAGCTTTACCTGCCACCTCAGTCCCTGACCTTAATACCTTTCAAAGGAGTTTTCTCGACAGATGGGATGTGAAGAAAAATCCTCTCCAAATATTGTCAGAGTATGAGAATATTAGAAGAAATCAAGGTGAAACAGTATAAGATTATTGCACCCGTTTCAATAACTTGTACAACGCAATTTCAACCGAGATCAAACCTCCACAGGGTCCGGCATTGATAAAATTCCCTGATAGTTTTGACGTCGACATGTCATATCAACTAAGAGAAATAAATTCTACCACCTTGGAGGACATGCAGAAAAGCGCGATAAGTGTGGAGGCCAATTTGTTGGCAAAGAGGGCACGACAGAGGTCAGAGAGGAGATTCACAATTAAAGAGGAACCTTCCACATCAACCTCCTATTCCAAATTGGATTCCTTGGCCAGAGCGATGGAAAGAATGATGGAAAGACTCACGGTATCAGAAAGAAACCCATTGAGAGAAAATCCACCGGCCCCTCAAGTTCGGAACCCTAACTTCAGGAGAAGCCCTCCTCAAATCAGAGAAAGAGATCCTAGGGATCAAAGAGACCAGAGAGGTCCAGATCAGTAGATCAGACCCCCCTTTCAAGAAAATTATGTTGATGAAGGAGAGGAAGTGATTGAAGAACTATAGGATACTCATATAAATCTCATGGGTATTCACGATAACGAAGCTATTTTCTTGACCCAAGAAGAGAAAGAACTTTTTCTTCTCAATCAAACAAAGGTAAGCAAAGAAGCTGAAGATGTTGAACAACAGGCATTTGAAAATGCCATTTTGGAGGTACACCGACAGTATAATGTGCGGAGCAAAAAGACAGAAGAAAGTTCCCCGAAAAAGATAACTAAATCCAAGAAGGTAGTCGAAACCAAAAAAGCCTCTGAACCATCTGCCGAAAAGATTCCTGAAAAGAGCACTGCCAAAGTTTCCACAAAGAAAAACCTTACTATTCTAGAAAGACCATTACAGCCTGAGGTTTCAACTATTAATCCACCAAGTACTTTTGGCCAGAAGAGTGTGGTGGACAAACTAGAATTGATGAGCCAAGGCAGAGCTCCTACACCTTTTAGCCTTGAGGGGGAATTAACCAAAGTAAAAATTCCCATTCCACTTTCCGAGTTGACGAACAAAGATGTTTATCATTCACAAGTGATTAAATCACTGAGCATTGAACCTGACATAGGCACGAAGGCCTTAACCATTGGATCGACAAATCATTCAGACACTGTGAACCTCACAGATGATCAACGTGAACTTCTATTTGGACCTGAAGTGGATGGCCGAGACGATAATGGTGAGGTCACTCCTTTTTACATCAGCCTAAACATACATGACCTAATCCTGCATAATGCTATGTTGGATTCATGTGCTTCCCATAATTTGATGCCGAAAGAAGTGATGGAGAAAATGGGACTGGAAGTCACCAAGCCTTATAAAGATCTACATTCATTTGACTCCAATAAGGTTAGATGCATTGGTTTGATCAAGGACCTGTGTATCACCCTGGTCTAGATTCCTGCAAAGAGCATGGTCATGGATGTGGTAGTTGCAAACATCCCCCCAAAGTATGGAATGTTTCTATCCTAGTCCTGGGGAGCTAAGTTGAGAGGTACCCTGCAGCTAGATATGTCATATGCCACTATCCCAGTTTTCGGGCAACAAAGGAGGCTATACAGAGAAACATTGATGAAGTACATGGTCAGTAGCCAAGAAAAGCCACATAATTATCCTCTTTACTCTGCACATTCTGATCTGGATTCTTTCATCCTGTACAATGATGGTGACACGGGAGAGCAAGACATTCAGCTGGGAGAAGATACATCTAGTCCGAATGGAGGCCAAGAAATCATCGAGGTAGAAAGGAAGAAAAATGTGATAACTGAAGAATTACTAAAAGAATTATGGAGCATGGATTTTGACGGAGCAGTGAGAAAAGAAGGAGCTAGAGTAGGTGTTTGGCTACATAATCACATATCCAGGTACTTAGAAAATCATTCTTACAAATTGAATTTACAGTGCACTAAAAATATCGCCGAGTATGAAGCTTTGATGCTCGGTCTAAAACTTTTGAAAAAGGTTGGTGCTAAACAGATTATGGTAAGAGGTGATTCTGAGTTGATAATCAAGTAGATCAAAGGTGAGTATGCTGCGAAACACCCACGTCTTAGAGCTTATAGAAATGTTGTTCTTGATTCCCTGAGATGTTTCACTGAAGTTAACTTGCAGGTAATGCCTCGGGGACAGAATATTTTGGCAGACGGTTTGGCAACATCAGCAGCCACCTGTAAAATACCTTTCCTCTTGACTTGCCCATACACGGTAGAAGTGAAGTTCCGACCAACTGTTCCCGACAACATAGGGTATTGGCAAGTTTTTGGTAATGATGATCTGATTGAGGACTTTCTTCAGTGTAAAAATGATTTTGAATGTACACATATAGATTTAGAGAACGAAGATGAAAATGTAAATAGATCTGGTTCCGAAAATGATACTGTAAATAGCTTAGATTCACGAGAGTTAGGTGATGATGAAATGGAAAATGACCTTTTGCATTTGAAAAATTACGATTTTCCTAGGGGCTTAGTTCCTTTAGAGGACTTGTTTGATTTTAACGACGTAGATAAAAAACCGAAAATTGAAGCTAGTGGACAAGAAGTAGAAAAATGTAATATAGGAACCGAAGAGAAACCCAGAATGGTCAAGTTGTCCAAATCTTTACCCCCAGAGAAAAAGCTCAAATACATTGAGCTATTCAAAGAATATTCAGATGTGTTTGCCTGGGGTTACGAGGATTTGAAAGCTTATGATACCAGCATCATACAACACAGAATTCCAATAAAAGAAGACCAAAATCCGTTTAGACAGAAACTTAGGAGGATAAATCCCAAGTTACTACCTCTGATAGAAAAGGAAATTAAAAAAATGTACGATGCCAAAATCATTGTCCTGTTACGTTTTTCCAAATGGTTCTCAAATTTGGTTCCAACACGTAAGAAATCTGGAGAAATTAGACTCTGTATTGACTTCTGAAACCTGAATAAGGTCTCCCTAAAAGGTAATTACCCCTTGCCGAAAATGGACCATATTTTACAAAGGGTAGTCGGATCTAGTAGGATCTCTTTGCTAGACGGGTTCTCGGGTTATAATCAGGTCCTCGTTCACCCAGATGACCAAGACAAAATTGCTTTCACCACACCATGGGGTACTTTCATGTATGTGAAGATGTCCTTTGGTCTAATGAACGCAGGAGCCACTTCCCAGAGAGCGATGGACATCTCCTTTGTGGAAGAATTAGGCAAATTTATCGTCATATACCTGGACAATGTGACTGTGTTTTCTCAATCTGACGACGAGCACCTTAGGCATCTCAGACGAGTTTTCGACAAATGCAGGAGATTCTGGATCTCTTTAAATCCTAAAAAGAGCCTTTTCGGAATGGAGGAAGGCAAATTGCTAGGGCATATAATCTCTAAAGATGGAATCAAAATAGACCCCAGCAGAATTGAAGCCATACAGACATTAGAACACCCAAGAAACATCTAAGAATTACAGTCTTTTATCGGGAAAATAAACTTTCTACGGAGATTCATACCAAATCTGGCTGAGCTCCTCAGAAACATTATGAATATGTTAAAAAAGGATGTAAAAATAAAATGGGACGCCGAGTCCATACAGTCTTTTGAACAAGTCAAACGAGCACTCACAAAGGCCCCTATCTTAATTAGTCCTGATTTTACCAAGGATTTCTATCTTTTTTCTTTCGCTTCCGAAAATACTATAGCAGTGGTATTACTACAAAAGAACAGCGAAGGGTATGAACAACCCATAGCTTTCTTTAGTAAAGCATTAAGAGACGCTTCACTGAACTACAAGATAATGGAGAAACAGGCGTTTGCCTTGGTAAAGGCCATAAAAGACTTTAGAGTCTACATTCTCCATTCCCACACCATAGCATATGTTCCAAATGCGGTAGTAAAAGACATTTTGACACAGGACAATCCGGATGGAAGAAGAGGAAAATGGATTACTGTCATTTTAGAATACGACATAGAGATTAAGCCTACAAAACTTATTGAAGGTCAAGGCCTAGCTAAATTAATAGCTGAATCTAATTTCCATGCTCTTGACATTAAATTTTTAGCTACAGCAGATTAACAGGGCGAGATGGCAACTCCAATAATGAGAGAGTTATTTCTCAACTCTCCATGGTACGCAGACCTTATATATGTTTTGCAAAATTTACAAGCTCCCCCTGGTTTGACTAATACTAAAGCTAGATTTTTGAAGTTAAAAACATTAAAATTCTGTATTCTAGAAGGCAATCTGTACTGGAAAGATCCAGGAGGTATTCTGTTAAACTGTTTACTGAAAGATGAAGCTGAAAAAGTGTTACAAGAATTTCATGCAGGTGAATGTGGTGGCCATCTGAACTGGAAGGTCACAGCCAACAAAATACTCAGAGCTCGATTCTATTGGCCTACCCTATTCGCTGATGTACACCATAAAGTGACTTCATGTCATCAATGTTAGCTGTTTGAAGGCAAGAGGAAACTCCTCCCTATGTCATTGAAACCGATCTCAGTTGAAGCCCCTTTCCAGCAATGGGGATTGGATTTCATTGGAGAAATACACCCCCCTTATTCAGGCCAACACAAGTTGATTCTCACTGCCACAGATTATTTTACAAAGTGGATCGAAGCAGTTCCAAGCAGGCAAGCCACTGATTCTGTTATTATCAAATTCCTTGAAAATAATATTTTGTCTCGTTTTGGATGTCCTAGAAAGATTATAACTGACAATGCAGCTGCTTTTCGATCAAAGAAACTCATAGATTTCTGCAACCAGTATCACATTAGTTTGGGGCATTCTACAGCCTACTACCCTCAGGGGAATGGGCTGGCGAAATCTTCAAACAAAACATTGGTGAACATCATCAAGAAGACATTGCAGGAAAACAAGAAGTCGTGGCATAACAAGTTGGTGTTCGCATTATGGGCTGACAGACTGACCACCAAAAGGTCAATCAATATGTCACCGTATCAACTGGTCTATGGAATAGAAGAAGTTTTTCCCACTTCTTTAGGAGTCCCTGTCATGAAGTTGCTTCAAGACACACAAGCGGAGCCAAATGACACACAGAGAAGGATCAATCAGATGATTCATTTGCAACAGTCTAGGGAAGAAGTTTTCAACAAGACCTAGGTAGTCCAAGAAAGCATCAAGAAGATTTTTGACAAGAGAACCAAGGAGGATGATTTTGAGCTAGGAGATTTGGTGCTGAGGTGGGATGCCAGGAATGAAGACAAGGGAAAGCACGGAAAGTTTGACAGTCTATGGAAGGGACCATTCACGATTCAAGCATTTAGAGGAAACAACACTTTCTTGCTAAACAACGCTGATGGGACAGATCTGCCAGGAGGACCCCTAAATGGCAGAATGCTGAAACATTATGCACCGCCCCAGTAGAGACTCGAGTTTTCACTCACCATTGTACATACCATTTTTATCTTTCACCTGCATTTTCTGAGCGAATAACAATAGTCAGTTGGTTGAAGCCCGAAGTGAAGGCCCTAAGCTGCTGACCACTGTTCTTCCTTTTGTTGAGAATAAAACCAATCAATTAGTGAAGGCTACTAGGCAGAGATTTTCATAATGACAGGGACCAGGATTCTTGGCACTTCACAGGGAAGTACCATCCCCAGGTGGAGCCGCTGTTATCACCCTATAAGTTATAGGATCAACTGGTGACTGAAATTTTATCTATCTCTAGTGTTTTTGTTGACAAATGATTTTTCATTCTGCAAATAATTTGAAAAAGAAAAGAAAAGAAAAAAGAAAGAAAGAAAAGAAAAGGAAAAAGAAAGAAAGAAAAGAAAAAGAAAAGAAAAGAAAAAGACAGAAAAGAAAAAGAAAAGAAAAGAAAAAGAAAGAAAGAAAAGAAAAAGAAAGAAAAGAGGGCATAAAAGAATTCAATAAAAGCCCCATGCAATAATAGTAACTTGGTCCATACCTTTCAAGCATGGCCAAGTTCTTTTTAAATTGATGTTGATAGGGTAGTGAATGAGTTTGGCTAAACAGTTTAATATTAGCCAAAGTGTCTAGGTTAGATTAGTGAATAAGTTTGGCCAGACTGTCTAATCTTGGTCAGATAGCCCCAGGGTAGAATAAATCCTTAACCCAACAGTCTAATCTGGGTTAATTATCATAGGAAGCTAGGTTAGAATATAGGCTAGTAGCTTTGTTGCTTCATTTTAATAAAACCAACTTGATGTAAATATGGCACCTTGTTTCAGATGCTTAAGAGATCGTTTGGTCAAGACCCATGGTGGTGTCTACTTGAAAAACCTTGGAAAAACCCATAAAATGCATTTATCCTAAGTTTTTCCCCTGCGCATGTGTTTTCCTCTCCCCACTTATGCTCCTTGCACATACCAGCGGTCCAGATGATCGTGCCCAGATCTATGGTGGACAGATCATTCGGACCCCCACGACCGT
>JASDQU010737009.1:313229-340301 GCA_032191745.1 Picea mariana | reverse complement strand
GAACAATACCTTCATGCAGACTCCCATCATCACCCCTCCCAAAAACTAGGTGTTCTAAACACATTGGCCACCAGAGCCTTTAGAATTTCTGATGATGAACACCTAGAGGAAGAGAAAAAACACCTCCTTAATGTTTTTAAAAATAATGGCTATAAAAAACATCAGGTAATGAAAGATTTTCAAAATGCCACCAAAACACCTAAGAATAAAGAACAAACTAATAATGATGTGTCTAAGGTTTACTTACCCTACATATAAGGAACAACAGACAAACTTGCGAAGATTTTAAAGAAGAAAAACATTGGTGCAACTTTCAAACCCCTAAACACTATTAGGAATTCTCTTAGGTCAGTCAAAGACTCTGTTGATCCCATCGAACATAAAGGTGTCTATATGATCCCGTGTTCTTGTGGTAAATAATACATAGGTGAAACAGGTCGCTCCTTTAGAATTAGGATTCAAGAACACGCCGCTGACATCAAACACAATCGCACTCGTCCCTCAGCTCTCGCAGAACACTCAGATAAAACCAAACATCACACTTGTATTGAAGAAACCAAAATACTTGCTAGGATAGATCACTATCACAATAGAAAATTCAGAGAAGCAATCGAAATTGAAAAACAACCTAATAATCTAAACAAAGATGATGGATGGAAAATTAGTCAAAATTGGATCCCTACCCTAGCCAATATGAAGAATTCTAAATATTAGTTTTTAAAAAACCTTGTCCATTTGGCTCTCTTATAAATAAAAATTAATAAACAAAAAGTAATAAACAAATAGGTAATTAATTATTAAAACAATTAATTAATTAATTAAACAAACAATTGTAAACTAAAAAATTATAATTATTTCAATAAGTCGGCTCCTTACAATAACATTTTGAGTATTTATATATGTGTTATATTCTCTTTTCCTTCATTTTTCAAAAAGCGCTTTCCTGATGATGGACCACACTAGTTTGGTCCGAAACGTCGAAGAACATAAAACCTATGCGATGGATCCGAAAGCACTCTCTGAACAAGAGTTGTAGAAGCTAAGAAGAGAAGGAGAGTTGGCCAACTCATGGTTAAGAGAGAGAGACTCCATATAAACGATCTCGGGTTATACCTTTTAAAAGGGAGAGAGAGATGTTGCATAATATATGCACTTTGGTCTAGACTCTAATGACGAATACTGCACGTATCTTTTTGACTACTAAAGTCTACGGAGGTATACATACCCTAGCCCCTTCTAGGTTTGAACCTGTGATCTTCGAGAAGGAAACACATGTTCTAAACCATTAGACCCACTAATATTGTATATATATGCATGAATAATTCTACACATAATAAGTATAGGTATTGCAATTGACCTTCATCATACACATCATACAATGTATATCATGGAGGAATTGAAAAAATGATTACATCAACATGCTCGATGATGATATTGACCACCTTGATAAGCCACACAATTTTATTTTTGGTGATGGGCATCGACATGGTGTGAGTAAGATTTCGATTGTGAGTAAAGATGCCAACACTATCTCTTTCAAAACTTTGAACTGTGTAGAACGTGGTAGACTGCGGACCATTAGGAAGGACCCCACATTGGTGCAGTAATAGATAGTTATAGTTTCGTTGAGGCTACTGGAAGTCTACGGAATGGCTAGAAAAAACAAAAACGATGGATGATATGCTTGATTGGTCTTTGAGAGAAATATTCTCACTTCCTCACGCGGAAATCTATTAGTCTTCTCGACATAAATATTCCCACTCTTTTCTTTACATTACTTTACCTTGACTTCACTTGGTTTGATTAGTCTCCTTTCCTTGACTTCACTTTACCTTGACTTCACTTGGTTTGATTCGTCTCTTTTCCTTTTCTTTACTTTACCTTGACTTCACTTGGTAGACCCACAGACGTGTTGCATTTTTAATAATAAATATTTCTATGTAAGATTCATGTTGTGCAGAACGTGGTAGACCCACCGATGTGATTAGATAGAGTTACTGTTGGAATAGTCCAAATGTGGCTTTGTGTTGCACATAACGTGGTAGACCCGCCGACCATTAGGAAGGACACCACATTTTTCTTTTTAATATGTTTTGAAATAAATGTTCTCACTCCTTTTCTTTATGAGTTTTATTCATATCATTTATGGGAATTGAACTCTGGTGGGGAGGATAAAAATCATTCCTTACAACCATCCAAACTAAACAGAATTGACACTTTGACTTCACTTGTCTCTTTTAATATAATTTTATTTAGGGATTAACTTTCCTTTGATTTCATGTTTGGATTGAAAGATAAATGTGACATTTTTCAATAATAAATAATTTCATCTTTCATTTTTCAATAATAAATGATGATGATGAAGATGTGGATGAAATGGAGGATATGAAGGAAGTGTGAAGTATGGATGGGTTATGAAATGGAACATGATGAGACTTGAAAATAGTATGTATGATGTTGATTTATTGTCATGCTTTTGTAATGGTTGTATATTGATCCCCTTTTTTTTTTGTAGGGTATTTGAAGTTCTTATCCCTCGTTCTAGTTTGAGCATGCAGATTCTTCATGGGCATGTTCCTAGTTCTATCCATCCCCTGTGTACCTAAAACAATTTTGAACAAAAGTTAGTTTTATTTTTTCTATTTTTCTTTTCTTGTTAGGGTATTGGTTCCATTTCTGGTTTTCACTGGTGACCTACCACATCATTCCTATTAGGGTTTTCATGGTGGGGAATATCTTATTGCATACCTAAGGCTTCCCCTATGGAGGTTTTCAACTAGAGGTCTATCCCAAGTGTCTTAGTAAGGTTTTCTCTTAGGAAGTTTTATTGTTTTTTTTTTTCTTTGAGTTTTTGGACATGGAGATGTGTTGAGGGAATTGCTTCTCAACCACATCCAATTGTTGAGATTTGATTGTGTATGTGAACTCTTCCTTGGATAGTGGTTTGTTGTAGATTTTGAGCCTATATCCACTAACTAGGAGGGGGATGTTCTCCTCATCTATTGTTCTAATTTTTATTGGGTTATTATCATAACATGCCTATGTATTATAAGGTTCTAACCATTTGGTTCTTATCTTCCGTTTGAAATCCTTGAATCTTGAGTCATAGAGAAGTACCCAATACCCTTCCTTGAAACTTCCAAGCTTGATTACCTTGTCATGCCTTCTTTTTCTTTGTAGTTTCACCACCTATATGTGGAACAAGGCTTGATGTCTATACTCATCCAAGGCATTTCGTTGTTGCAATCTTTCTTTCTGGGCTAATGAGAGGTCTAGGTTCAAGATGGAAGTTTTTTTTAGTCTGGCAACTTCAAACTCGACATGGAACATATCCTTTTTCTCCATATACTAGTTCATAGGGGTGGACCCTATGGTGGTCTTCCAAGTTGTATTATATGCCCATACTGCTACAATTAGCCTATTTTTCCAATCTCTCTTATGCATGTTGATTGTCTTGGTGAGAATGTTCTCCAATTATGTGTTGGTCACCTATACCTATCCATTTTATTGAGGGTGGTATGTAGCATAATTTATATGGTGTATCTTTTTCAATTGCATGATGTGTTAAATAAAACTTGAGGTGAATGGGGGACCTTGGTCTATGACTATCTCTCTTGGGACTCCAAATCTAGAGAAAATATTTTCGTGTAGGAATCGAGGTACCTTTTCTTCAATTGTATTCCTCATTGCCTTCACTTCTACCAATTTTCTCAAGTAATTAGTGCATACAAGGATATTATTCTTTTGGTTTCAAGGAGGGTTAATGGGGCCTACAAAGTCTAGGCCCCACTGGTTAAAAGGTCCCAATGAAACTTGAGGCTGCAATGGAATTTAGTCTCTTTTGGTAATCTTTCCCATCCTTTGGCATTCATCACAATGAGAGACATAGTGTTGAGCATCTCTATGGAGTGTAGGCCAATAGTATCCATCTTGCAAGATTTCGTAAGTTGTCTTCTTTGTAGCATAGCAACCCCCACAAGGCTCCTCATGACATGCATGGATGATGTCATGTATCTCATCTTGTCTAACACATCTTCTCATAATCTAAACAAGCCCAAGCTTGAACAAATAGCCTCTAATCCAAGTGTAGGTGACACTTTTCCTAATTATTTTGAAATGTTCTTTGTAAAAGAAATGTTGAGGAAACTTCCCTATAGCTAAGTGGTTTCCTCTATTATCAAACCAAGGGGATTCTACTGAGATTGAAAAGAGATATTCATTTGGAAAGTTTTCATCTACTACTTCATCATCTGTAGTATTGGTTAGACTTAACAAAAAATCCACAACAACAATTTTTTTTCCAAGCTTGTCAAGTATTGTTAGATCAAATTATTGCAATAGTAAAATCCATCCAATGATCCTATCATTGATGTGATATGTAAATTAGATAATTTTTTCCCACTCACTTCACCAACACACATCCTTTGTGGAATAAATTATGGCCTCTATTCTTGGTCTTGTACAAAGATTTCAATCTTTAGAATGGACACTATGTCTTTTTTCTTGAGTAAAGACTAAGTGAAACACTAAAATCTATGCTTCCAAATGGATTTTTCTTGGGTGTAACCTGAACGCATCAATTTTCTAACAACATAATAGCAATCAAGCCAATAACTAGCTAACTAGTTGGAGAGAATATCTCAAATCCAACTAGAACTAGCAACATCCTAAAATATATAAACAGACTCCTTATGTAGAGATGAAATCTAACCAATAATGACCAATAATAATAATAATAATAAATATGATCACTCATAAGACAAGTAGGAGTCAATAATTCCAACACTCCCCCTTAATCACTACTTGTTTTAATATTTGTTAGGTCAAGTATTCATCATCATCTAGTTCTTTGCAACAAATGCTCCATGTTGAACTAAAGAAACTCTTAATCAAAAAAATATATATATGGTCCATCTTGGCACCTACATCTCATACCTCGATCATGAAAACATCACCAAATTATCAAATTCCATATAAAGGAACAACCATCCATCAAAATACATGGGTACCTAACCGCTGCAACTATCGATCTAATAGGATGTCCGTTAGGGACATGGTTCATTTAACCTCTTGATTAACTCCCCCTGAATATACATAAAAATTCTAGTTTTTAGGCACCTCCCATAGTATACAACCAACATGGTCTGTTCATAAAGCATCCAACCAAAAACATGGCCCAACCCTCCAATTGTTTACAAACTCTATAACAGAGGTTTCTGCTCTATACCAAACAAGTTATTCAAATAATCGGGGACACATGGAAAAGGGGTATGCATGTCTATCTAGGTCTTACAACAACATTCCTTTACATGTTACATACATAGATATAGGTACATACAATTAACATACTCAATCTCATGGAGACACCATGTACAACCTTTGAAAACAATGCCTATGTACCACTACAATACTTATCTTAAGTACACACTCTAGGCAATATACAAACTCTAAAGTTTTCAAAGACCAATAAATAAGATCAAAACATGACACCATAGGCTTACTACAAGGTGTGATTCAAATTACCGTATGCTCAAGTCTACTTTTATTTAACACTATTCACAAAATTTACCTTGTTTGTCCTCCATCATTTGATCTCCATCTATAGTCACAAGAATACCACAAGAAATATCACCAACTACCCTTGGACTAATATCCAAATAGAAATCTCTATTGTATCCAAGAAAACATCTATGTCCTTCCTACTGCAATCTCACCATTCCACTCCAAAATTTAGTTTGTAATCAACCCTTGGCTTCTCTTAGCAAGAAAATTTTTAACTCCCATGATAGCCAACCAATGGTTATTCATGTTACATACATAGATACATGTATGTATCAGAACCAAAAAGTGTCCATGTTCCTCCATTCACTTGTAGCACTATTATCTCAAACAAAATACCATTTGGGAACCAACCGTACCACTAGTACCACACAAATTGACTGGAAACCTATTGTACTCCAAGGCCTAACATCAACCTGACTGCAAACACTGAACAACCAGTCATCTTGTGGACATATTTCCATCTATTGAGACACCTAGGTACCTAACCATAATGCTCGCTAGTTCTCTAGGAAAATAGTCTATATACAAGATGTATCCAAGTCAATCTTACATTCTTTACACCTGCCAATGAGGACTTATAGTACAACATTTTTCAAACAATCTTTCACCAAGGAATAGTTAGAGGGAACAAAACATGTAGCTATATTTCCTTTTCAACTACCACACACCCTACCAAGCAGACTTAGGAATGACCTTTACATCACAAGGTGTTTCCACATAGGGATACAAAATATCAGCAAGAGATTATGATACATATGATAGGAATATTTTCTTCCTTTTATGGAATCACTCACATAATTGGTGTCTTTTTCTAGATCTTACACATCTTTGTTCAGTGTTTGTCTTAGATCTCAATACTTCCCTTGTCATTTGTTAGAGTCATGAATTATAACAAAACAACCATTATCCCATATTGATTTAGTTGTGCTCAATAGGTTTGTTAACTTCAATGAACCCAAGAATTGAAAATTACAAATATGGAGTCTGATCACCAAATCATTTTCACTATCATTGGCATCCACAAACAACAAATCTAGAGATTTAACCATGTTCTCACCAACAAAGCTATCCATCTTAGCTCAGACACACCATGAAAGCAATCAACTCATACCCACCAAGTGATTCTAATACCACTGGTAACACAACTAAATTTTTTTATTCACTATGACACACACAACGACGAATTCATGCATCATATTCCAATCCTTGACACACAAAAGATAAAAGTGGACAACATATTTATGCATATTTAAACCTTCATGTGACTGGACCTTATTTTTAATAGTGGCATGTACACTTTGTTTACTTGATCCAGAATTATGAGCAGAACGAAATTAAAACAAATATATATAGTATTAACATAGAGATACAGTGAATAATAATAGAGATACAGTAAAACGTGGCTTCTATTAAATAAGAAATATGTTGAAACTGTAAAATGCAAACTGAAACAAGCTTGCTAGAATAGTGACATATTATCTCTAAGAAGAGATGTGACGACCACACTCATTCGCAAGAAGATGAGTACAGTGAGGCTCCAAAAGAATTTTTACATCAAACATGAATGCCAAAACCCTATACATCCAAAAACCTAACCCTAGGAGATGAAGCACCAAAAGTCATGTGGACCCTGTTGAGGTAATTTGGTACATCAACTTCCTGAGGTCATAAATTTTGCATATGATCTCCATTTTAGGTGAACGATATCCCGTTGGAAAGGTCTATCCGAGTAATAGACATTATGCAGACACTATGGGATAAAGCCTATAGTGTGACTATGGAAGGCCTAAAGAACGTTGTCTAGGGCCTCAACATGGCCCCGAAGGTTTACGACCCGAAAACCTACAAAAAAAATGCCAAGATGAAAATTGCAACTGCCAAGATGAAAGTTGTATGTGAGCTAGATGGAATAGGTGGGTGGCCACTAATATCCACCTGGGTCAATCCTCCCCCTTAGAAAGAATTGATCTCCATTGTGTTGAGTTCCCCCATTAGATAAGAAAATTTTTGCTGAATTTGGCCCCGAGTGAACCACTTGCCTTGGTGCAGGAGCTGCCCTACTTTGACAACACAATAAAGATGAAATGTATGTTGGTGACTGCCCGCGACTCGTGTGTCCACAATCTGATGAGTGGATTCTTATTCGATACAGTTACGGTTGATATTTTTCGGTGCCAAGTTTTCTACTACCTCTAAGGTGTCCAATAATGGTGGAAAGTATGGCTGAAGGAGGTCCACATTAAACAATGGGTGAAATCCAAGGAAGGAGGGAATGTTGAGCTCAAAATAATTGTCACCCATAGCCTTAGTGATGGTATAAGGTCCATAGTGAAGTGGACTAAGCTTCTGATGGGATCCTTTAAGGTGTTCTTTCTATAAGTGCAACCAGACTTTATCTCCCACCTGAAACTTGTGTGGCACCCAATGTTGATCATGGCATTGCTTGTACTTGGCATTAGACTTCTGTAAAATCTCTTGAAATTGTTGGTGGATGTGCTAGATTCATTCAATGAATTGGGTGGATTTATTGACTTAAGTGTGAGCATGGGGCAATTCTGATTGGGCGGATGCAAGGGGTAGTGCAACATCCATGGAACCCAATGGTTGAAATCCCAACCCCACCTGAAAGGGGCTGTGGTCGGTTGAGGTATGTATGGATATGTTGTAGTTTTTTTGAACATAGGGAAGACTGTCATCCCATGTGAATGGATGATTGGAATTGTACATGCACAAGACATGCATGATCATCTTATTGATGACCTTAGTTTGGCCATCCATTTGGGGGTGGAAGGTAGTGGATTTGGTGAGCTTGGTGTTCAGTAGTGACCAAAGACTTGACCAGAATGTGTTGAGGAAATGATTGTCCTGATATGAGACGATGGTTTGGGGAATCCAAAAATGTACCCATAATTGTTCGAATAAGAGCTTGGCAGTGGCCTCTGCTATGATGCTCTTCTTGCAGGTGGTAATAATCCCATTTTGGAAAAGTGATCAACCACCAAAAAAAAAATAATTTCTCTGTTTGGTTGATAGAAGGCCCGACATGTGGTCCATGGAGGTGGATTCCCAGGGCATTTCAAGAGTAGGAATAGGGGTGTACATGCCTTGTTTCTTTATGATCGGTTTGGCTATGGTGCAGGAAATGCAGGATCTGATATATTTGCTGACATCTTGTTGAAGTTTCATCCAATATAAATGTTGGTGTAACACTTCCACTATCCTTTCTATGCCGAAGTGTCTTGCCACCCGACTGTAGTGAGCTTCCCAAATCAGCTTCACTCGCTCGCTTAATGGAACACAGAGATGGCCCAAATGGCAGAGAAACCCTTCCTGAAGGTGGAAATATTTGACAACTATGTTGGTTCCCAGCATATGATAGGTGGTGGAGAAGTCAAGATCACTCTCGTAGAGTTGGGGCCATTTGCAGGTCTTATGGCCGTAGGAGTTTAGCATCATGGTGAGTGCTACCATTGGAGGTCGACTGAGGAAATTAGCAACATGTTTAGTGCTTCCGGTCTTATACTTTATTTTGAGATGGAACTATTGCAAGTATGTGGACCACTTCTGATGGTGGTCATTCTACAATTTTCCTTGTGTCTACATGAACTATAGAGGCTTATGATTAGTGTGGATGACTGTCTCCTTCCCGAGAATGTAATGTCTCCACTAGCGGTAGGTTTGCACAATGTAGTACATTTATTTTTCGTAAGTAGGGTACTTACGAATGACATATGATAGTGTCTCACTATGATAGGCCATAAGACATCCATGTTGAGTGAGAACTATTCCCACAACATATTTTGAAGCATTGGTCTCGATCTCAAAAGGTTGTTGTAGGTTGGGTAATGAGAGCACCGGAGTTGAGAACAAGCATTTCTTCAAATCATCAAACATTTTTTTTTTGATAGGTCTCACATGAACTTAGCCTTACCATCGCCCCGGGTCACTTGGATAAGGGCCCATGCGATATGGTAGAATCCCACCACGAACCTGTGATAGAAATTGGCAAGGCCTAAGAAGCTCTGAAGCTCAGTGAGTGTGGTCAGAGTTGGCTAGTCACAAATGACATTTATCTTGGCTAGATCGACATGCACCCCATGCTCATCAACAATGTATCCAAGGTATTGGACCCTATCCATGACAAAGGAGCATTTTTCCAAATTTTCATATAGCTTGTGTTGCTGCAGAGTGTGCAGAATCTGTTGAATCCGTTTCAAGTGTTCCACCCAACTCTTGTTGAAGATGAGGATGTCATTCAAATACACCAACACAAAATAATTGGTGAAGGCCACAAGATATCGTTTATCATCCTCATGAAAATTGTTAGGGCATTCGTCAAGCCAAAGGGCATGACCAACCATTCAAAAATACCTTCTTTGGACTTGAAGGAAATATTCCATACATTAGTTTGCTCTATTGGGACCTAGTGGTAGCTGAAATTTAGATCAATCTTGTCTAAGTATTTGGGTTGCTTGAGCTAGTCAAGGAGATCATTGATTCAAGGAATCAGGTACTGGTTCATGATTGTGATTTTATTTAGGGACTAGTAATCGATGCAGAGTCACCAGGTCATGTCTTTCTTATATACAAGCACAATTGGGATTCTACAAGGTGATGAGCTTGGTCAAATGTGCCCCCGTTGGAGCAGCTCTTGGATCTGGCACTTGATTTCCTCATTTTCCAACAGAGAGCAATGATAGACTAGCCCATTGGGTAGCAGTGCGCTGGGGGTCAGATCAATTGAATGTTTGATTTGAGAGTGCAAAGGTACCCCAGTGGGTGAGGAGAAAATGTCTTTGTATTCTTCCACGACCTTATCCACTCGATTCTTCTGCATGGAGATCCTTTCCATAGAGGCCATGGATGTCGCTGCAACCTTTTGCTCGCTTTGAGCATAAATCACAAAGAATACAAACTTCTCATTCTGAGAGATGACCTTCCTGCATTTATTGGCATAGATCAAGGAAATGGTAGTAGGTGGGACTACCTCGGGTATCCTGTACAATTTCCTATCCAAAGTAATAATAACACTACGAGGCCTAGACTCATATACAAAATGATGTTTCCATAAATAAGGTTGGCCCAAAAGAACATCAAAAACTTCAAGGGGGGAGACATCACACAATACCTCATCTTTGAAAGGTTTTATGTCATAGGGAAGGTGACATTTTTGGATGACGTGGAGATCGCTTCCTTGGCAGAGCCATTCGATGGTGTATCATTGTGGGTGCAATGTTGTTGGCAGGGCCAGCCACTTGACGGCCTCTGCTGAGATGAGGTTCTTCTGGCTAAAGCTATCAACAATGAAGTGCATCGAAGTAACCTTTACCCACATATGTGAATTAAAGACGCACTCTCCTTCCTCAAGTTCCTAATTTTCACCATGATGGATCTTGGTGGTAGCGACAGTGGCATTGGGTTCTGCATCAATGATCCATCTCCCTTTTTCTGGTTCTGAATCAGAGTTGNGATATTTTGCTCGATTTTGATAGTATATCGATAGGTAACAGGTTCTGAATCAGAGTTGAAACCCATATCTAATTCAAAGTCTTTCACCTCAACCACCAATGACTTCTTTGAGTGACATTCAATGGTGTTATTCCAGGAGCTCTTATGGAACTCACACCACTTCCCCATGTCTTTCTTTGCCTTCCTATTGTCCTTCTTTGTTTGCGGCTTAGACTAGTTTTTTGAAGACTGTCCATCCTTTCTCTTCCCTTTGTTCTGTGGGTTAGGGTTTCCCTTTCCCTACTTCTACTATGAGGGGTTCCCATACCCAAATTATCGCATCTTTTGTTTGATATTTTGCTCGATTTTGATAGTATATCGATAGGTAACACCCAAGGAATATATATCCAAAAACTCTAGTTATGTTTGGATGTATCTATGTACACCCCCACGGTACTTGAGCACTAGATGTCGCTCAGAGTATCTGATACCCAACTTGGTGTGCAAGGTATGGAAGACATTTATGAACTCTGGCACTGTTTGGTCCCTTTCCTACCGCAGTGTGGTCCATTTTGTGAATAAGTTGTCGTAACTTTCAACAGGGTAGTATTTTTTTTTTAATAGCATCCTTGAAAAAATCCTAGGTGGGTGCGGCTGTAAACAACAAAGATTCCTCTTTTTCCTTTTTCTCATAGAAAGTCTCCCACCAATATTTGACATGGGGGAAAACCTTAAGGACAACAAATGTAATATTTTCTCTATTTGAAAAGTTGTAGACAAAAAAATGCCCTTCTAGCAGATTTAACCATTTATCTTCAACATCTGCATCTATCTAACCTTCAAATATATGAATATAAAAGTTGATTTGTACCTTGAAGGGGACGACGACACCGCTTGAGGAAGATGTGTCACTTGTCGACAACCGTCGAAGGATTTGTGAAAAGATATCCATCATCTCGTTCCTCTTTCACTCGAGGGATTCCTTGAGAAACATTTTAAAAGGATCTCCTATCTTGTCGTATTTCTTTTCTCCCACCATGGAAGGTTACTTGGGTGTTTGAGAGAAGTTTTCATCAAGAGAAACAAGCTCGAGACCCAATTCTCTATACCATGACCTTGTCGGGGACATACACTAAAAACAACAAGGAGAAGATCGCTATGATACCACTGATCGGAATTTATGAGTGGAACTAAATGAAAACACAGATCTATAATATTCATAGAGAGATACAATGAATAATAACACACACACACACACACACACACACACACACACACACACACACACACACACACACACACATATATATATATAAAATAATAATAATAATAATAAAACTTGACTTCTATTAAATAAGAAATATGTTGAAACTGTAAAATGCAGACTGAAACAAGCTTGCTATAATGGTGGCAACGTATCTCTGAGAAGAGATGTGACGGATATGCTCATTCGTAAGAAGATGAGTACAATGAGGCTCCAAAGGCCTTTTTACATCAAAAATGAATTATAAAACCCTAGACATCGTAAAACCTAACCCTAGGAGATGAAGCACCAAAAGGCATGTGGGCCTTGTTGGGGTAAGTTGGTAGATCAACTTCTTGGGGTCGTAACCTTTTCATACGATCTCCATTTTAGGTGCATGATAGCCCGTTGGAAAGGTCTATCCGAGGACTACACATTGTTCCACAAAATTTGGCTAAATCCAACAATGTGACGATGGTGGGCCCAAAAAATGATGTTTAGGGCCTCAAAATGGCCTCGAAAGTTGAGGACCTAAAAAGATAGAAAAAAACTACCAAGATGAAAATTGTAACTGCTAAGATGAAAGTTGTATGTGATCTAGTTGGAATAGGTGGGTGGCCACCGATATCCAACTAGATCATTACCAATCAAGTATTCTCTCTGTCAACTTCACCCTGGTCGGTTCTCACTGGCTACTCAAATTCGATCTCTGAATTTTCCATTGGAACTATCAATCATTAGTCCACTACAAGTTTTATGCAGATTCACATATGCATCACACTAGAAATAACACAAATGAATGGACAAGCAAAGGATCATCACACTACTACAAACACACAACAACAATTACTCATGTAAACAAACCACTCTCAATGCACTAATACTATATGTAAAACTGATTAACACTCAAATATCTCTCACGTTCTTGGGCCCTCCCATGAGGGAGTGAAGCCCAATCCAACTCTAATACCATGTAGAAAAATGGGAGAGTAGACATTGTTTCTATTCACACCAAAAACTACATTGAGTGATTTATTAACACCAAATAATGTTACACACTTATACATAAAACTTTGGCTTAATATAAGAACATTATCCTAACCACACTAACAACTTGTTGAGAGAATATCTCAACCACACACCAATCTAGGAGCTAACTAGTTGGAGAGAATCTCTCAAATCCAACTAGATCTAGCAACCTCCTAAGAAATATAAATAGACTTCTTACGTAGAGATGAAATCTACCCAATAATGACAAATAATAATAATAATCAGAAATATGATCACACATAAGACAAATAGGTGTTAATAATTCCAACACTATGTTTATGAGAAACATTAAAGAAAAATATTATTGTGTACTTGAATTAATATGGCACATGTGCACTATTCTTTTTTATAATTTTTAAATATATAGTGCAAATAAAAAGTAGATTTGAGTTATATATGTGTGTGTGTAAAAAGGTATCTAGTTATACTTATGGACAAAATAAAAATAAATGTATTGATAATATTAAAGATAAACATAGTACTCAAATTGTCTAGTTACAATGAATCACAACCCAGGGAAATATTAGAGAAAACCTAATATGGTTTCTCTAATATTCCCCCCCACCTCCACCCTCACCCTCACCCTAATCCTCACCTAATATGGGGGGGAAATATTAGATAAAACATGTTCGACAACACAGGTATTCCAATAGAGGATGAACACCTTCAATAACCACTCACATAACCAGATCAAACATCAACACACTGATTTTTTCACGTGGTAAAACCCCTATGGGGAAACATCCACGACCCCAGCCAATGCGACCACTTGGAGTAGTTTATTAATGAAAATAAAAAGATTATAGAGAGATTTTACAAGAGATTTTCTCAGAATTGATCATCATCAAATGACCCTCCTTTCTCTTTAAATAGATATCATGGACCAATCGAGTGTTAAGCCATAGATCAATAGCTGTTAAGATCGAGGAGAGTATCAACCATCAGATCACTCTATGTCGCAAATATATCATGACCGTCGGATTTCATAACTACAAATGCATACTAAATAAACACACTAAGAAACACACTTTTACCTAACGACGTATTAGACCAAGTAGTTCTTAACTGACTCCTAAGTGTCTAAATATCCTAACATCCCCCCTTAAGAAAAACTTGGGATAGGATTGAAGGATTTACAATGTTGACACAATAGGAGAAGGAAGGAGGCATTAGAGCCTATCCCCACTTAATGACAACTTCCTGAACTCCTAACATAGATCGAAGTTTGGAAAACTTCACCTCTGTAAGAGACTTTATGAAAATGTCTGCAACTTGATCTTCAGTACGGAAAAAGAGCACTTCAATAGCTTGATCATGAATGAGATTTTTGATGAAGTGCATGTGTAGCTCGATGTGCTTGCTCCATTTATGTTGAACTATGTCTTTGGCGAGCTTGATGGCACTTTGATTGTCACACCAAGGGATAGTCGGATGTTGCTGCTTGAATCCAAACTCTGAAAGGATCTGTCGAAGCCACAAGGATTCCTGATTTGCATTTACCTTTGCTAGGTACTCTGCTTCTGCTGAAGAAAGTGCAATAGCCTGTTGTTTCTTACAAGCCCAAGTGACAAGTCTAGAACCAAGGTTGAAAACATAACCTGCAGTATACTTCCAATCATCAGGGTTTTCGGCCCAATCTGAATTAGTGAAACCAACCAATAAAGGAGTCCCCCCTGAATTGTAATGAATCCTGAACTAAACTGTACCAAGACATAATGAAGTTTCCTTTTAGCTTCTTTCCAATGGCTTTCATGGGGTGTTTGCATATACTGGGCAACAATACCAACAAAAAAGGAAAGATCAGGACAAGCATGAGTCAAGTATAAAAGGCTACAGGGTGGCATCAACTTTAGGAGAAGTATAGGTGACCTTAAGCTTGACTCCAGACTAGAAGGGAGAAGGGGCTGGTTTACAATCATCCATGTGAAAGCGACGAAGAAGTTCACAAGCATACTTAGACTGGGAAAGAAAAATTCCTTTATTGGTTTGCAAAACTTGGAGGCCAAGGAAATAGTGCAAAAAACCTAAGCCTGTCATTTCAAATTTCTTTTTAAGGCTAGTCTTCACATGGTTTAAAAGTTTTGAGTCACTACCAGTAAGGACAAGGTCATCAACATAAAGGACAAGGATTATGAGATGGCTTCCTACTTTCTTGGTATAGACATTAGGATCAGAATGGCATCTAGAGAATCTAGTGTCAATAAGAAAGCTATCCATTTTGGCATACCAAGCTCGAGGAGCTTGCTTAAGACCATAAAGAGATTTCTTAAGGAGAAAAACAAGGCTAGAGTCATTATGGGCATAGCCAGGAGGTTGTTCCATGTATATTTCTTCCTTCAAATATCCTTGCAAGAAGGCGAATTTAACATCCATCTGATTGACCTCCCATTTATGTGATACAACAAAGGCAAGAACAAGGCGGATGGAATTCATTTTGGCTACAGGGGCAAAGGTTTCATTATAGTCAATCCCTTCAACTTGGTAAAATCCTTTGGAAACTAATTGAGCCTTGTGTCTTTCAATACTTCTATTTGATTCATACTTATTTTTGTAGACCCATTTACATCTAACAATTTTTCTTCCTTTTGGAAGAGGTACAAGATCCCAAGTATCGTTCACCATTAAAGAACGATACTCTTCATTCATTATTGTATCCCAATATGGATGACCTGAAGCTTCTGCAAATGTCTTTTGATCATGAGTCTCTGAAAATTGAGCCAAAAGAGAGGAAGCTCACTGGAACTGTGAACATGTTCGACGTTGATCTGAAGGATCATCGACAAGATTACCAACTGCTTCTTGTGTTGAATGGATCTATCTAGGAAGTGGTGGAACTAGTGTTGGTTCAGGTTCAAAGGACTCATCTGGAGGAAGGTGAGTAGGTGGAGGTGGATTTACATCCTCACTGTCATCATTTGAAGAAGAAACCAGAATAGGAACAGAAGAAGGCACAAACACCGAAGGTGGATTTTAGGCCGAAGAAGCCACAACCACCGAATTAGGCTCGTAGGCCAAGAGATTTTCATCAAATTTAACATCTCTTCTAAGAATAATTTCATTACAATGTGGTTGAATAAGTCTATAACCTTTGACATCTTCAGAATAACCAACAAATACACACTTCTCACTTTTAGGCTGCAATGCTTTCCTTTTCTCATCAGGAATGTGAGCCCATGCTATACTTCCAAATACACGGAAGTGACTTACATCTGGTTTCATTTTAGTCCAAGATTCTTCCAGTGTTATATTTTTAAGAGACTTTGTGGGAGTGTGATTGATTAGGTAACTTGCACAGTTGATTGCTTCCACCCAATACTTTAGACTTAATCCCTTAGATTGGATCATACAATTAGCCATTTCTTTTAATATGCAGTTCTTTCTCTCAACAACACCATTTTGTTGTCGTGTATATGGAACAGTGTGTTGCATTTGGATGCCCTGTGTAGTGTTGTAACTTCTAAAATTATTGTTCACATATTCGCCTCCATTATCTGTTCTTAACTTTTGAATTTGATGTCCAGTTTTTTTTTCTACAAGGGCCTTGTAGGCCAAAAACTTGTCAAAAACTTTGTTTTTAAGTTTTAAGAAGTAAACCCAAGTACATCTGGAAAAAGTCATCAATGAAAGTTAAGAAATACTTGCACCCAGAAAAGGAAGGAGAAGACAATGGACCACACAAATCACTATGAACAAGCTGTAAAGGGCCCAAGGCGTGCCAAGAGGCACGTTTGTCAAAACTGTCCCAATAATGTTTGTCGCGAACACAACTGGCACAAACACCATCTCTGCATGAAACAAGAGGAAGACTAGTCACCATCTGTTGATTACATAGTTGTTGCAATGAGCGATAGTTTAGATGACCAAACCACTCATGCCAAAGTTTCCTCAAGTCATCGCTATGAGCAACAAAAACTGATGAAAAAGATGATGACCCAAAGTTGTCAAACTTGTACAACTTAGTAATATGATCAACAATTCTAGTTGCAAGAACATGCTTAGAATATTTTAGATCCTTTATTACAACTCGGTGAGGTGAAAACTCGACGATTTTACCTTCACCTAAATGAGTGATTTGATAGACTAGTAGAGGGTTACAAGAAAGACTTGGAACACATAATACATCATTGAAATGACCATTATATACTTGAACTGTTCCAGATCCTACAACACTAAGAGATCTATCATCACCAACAAATATTTTCTTGGTGTTACATTCATTTAGAGAAGAAAATATGGCTTTATCCTTATCCATTTGATAAGATGCTCCAGAATCAATAAGCCACTCATTAGAATTAGAATTAGAAGTAGAATTTGCATTGAAGGAGAAACTAGAAGCGGAAAGTGCATGTCCATGAGAAGAAGAAGAAGAAGTAGAATCAATACTGATGTTTTGCTTCTCCATCGTTGCTTCTAAAACTACCATCTTCTTGAAACATTTAGACTCATCATGACCATCTTTATCACAAAAGTTGCAATGTCTGTCAGTCTTCTTATTTTTATATTTTGCTCCTTTGTCACCATTAGGAGCTGAAGCTGTATGAGTGGGTTTGGGAACCTTATGTTGCTTGCTGTTGTAGTGAAGATGTTGCTTCTTGGGATACTTGGGTTTATCTTTCTGTTGGGAAACTAAGGCTTTATCGGGGGTACCTGCAGTGTTGATCACTCCAAGTTGTACAAGCTTATCTTCCTCTCTAATCAAAGAAGCACAAAAGGACTCAAGAGTGGGTTTTTCATAAGCTTTCCCTGGAGCCTCTCTCATGGCATAAAAGGTAGATACAAACACATAATATGCACTACCTAGCTTAGCAAGAATAAGATATATGCAACGCTCTTCCTCCATTTTTATCTTACATTCTTCACATAAAATTTTGAGTGTTTTAAACCTATATAGATAGTCTCCAAGGAAAGAAAATCACTTGGACTCAAGGTCAATATTTGATTTTCTAACTGTTGTGCTCGAATAATATTGATTTTACCAAACACAGATTCAATCTTTACCCAAGCTTACTCGGGGTCATCAATTTCTTGAAGGTGGTACATCAAATCAAGAGAGATCGAAATTCTGATTAGTCCGCGTGATTCATCACTCCTATTATCCCACTTGGCTTTCTTATCATCATCAGTGGGTGCTTTTTCCTTTCCCAAGGTAATCCGGTACAAGCCTTTACTTATTAATAAATCTTCCATATGATATTTCCATTGGAAGTAGTTGTTGTTGGTAAGCAAGAAATTACTTGTAGAATCCACATTAAATATGTAGATAATATGGATTTAAATAACTAAAATTGATGATCTGGATGGAAAGAGCTCGAAAAGTTATGCAATTTAAAAAAAAATAGCACTGAAAATGGACTTCCGATGTGAGAGTTATGTCGTTTTTAAAAAAGGCATAAACGGTAACCAAATGACCACATGATAATGTAAGTTTCTTTATGGAGTGACCCACTTTTATAAAGAGAACTGGGGATCACTTCTACAATGAAGTTACTTTATAACATAAAAGTTGCATGAAAAATAAATAACTCTAAAATAAAATATTAAAGCTACTTATAGTGATTCACTTTTATACTTGAAGTGAAATACAATTTACAATTTACAATTTTAGCATGAACTTTTTCAAAAAAAGTAACAAAAGAGAGACTTGAACTCAAGACCTCTTACTTAATAAGACAACTTTTAACCAAATGATCTAGCAAAACATATTGTAATGTTCATAAGGAGGATTGAGGGTGTTGTTGTTGTTGTGCTAAAAAAAAACTCTTTTCACACAAGAAAAAAATTTTGCTTCTCGATGACAACAAGGGTTAGATCTCAGTTAGCTTACCCGGAAGATGCATCTTTTCTTATCTGTTTTTGATTTTTCGATATCACACATGGTGCAGGGAAAAGAGAATACACAGATCTAAAAGAGTAGCAAGCCGGAAATAAATAATACAAAACCGAAATAAAACCAAAATACTACTCTGCAAAAAATTTAAAAATGCGTATTCAAGCTTTATACCTCCGGATCTGACTGTAATGGTCGTATCTTGGGAAAACATAAACCTTTTTGAGTGAAACGAAAAGTATTCCTGAATGAAATGAGCACTCCGTACGTAATGGAATAGTCCTTTTAGCCCATAAATGTACATAAATGACAGAAAATAGAGATGATGTAACTTGGCTTCACCATCTCTATCTACAACAGGAGCGGGTCTTCAAATAGGCTCTGATACCATGTTCGAAAACATAGGTATTCCAACAGAGGAATAACACATTCAATAACCACTCACATAACTAGATCAAAGATCAACACACTGATTTTTTCACATGGTAAAACCCCTATGGGGAAACATCCATAGCCCCAACCAATGCGACCACTTGGAGCAGTTTATTAATACAAAGAAAAAGATTACAAAGAGATATTACAAGAGAGTTTCTCACAATTGATCATCGACAAATGACCCTCCATGCTCTTTAAATAGAGATCATGGACCAATCGGGTGTTAAGCCATGGATCAATGGCTGTTAAGATCGAGGAGAGTATGAACCGTCGGATCACTCTATGTCGGGAACATATCGTGACCGTCGCATTTCCTAACTACAAATGCATACTAATGCATACTAAAGAAACACACTATAAAACACACTTTTACCTAACGACATATTAGACCAAGTAGTTATTAACTAACTCCTAAGTGTCTAAATATCCTAACAAAACATACTACAAATCACTACGTACTTCTACATAGACAAAACTAAAACTATTTATTTAAATTGCCAATTCCACACATATAATATTATAGTTCTTTTTGAATTATAGCATATTCTTAACATATTTTCATAAAAACAAAACCAAAACTATTTCCTTAACTATTGAATTCACAAATAGTCCTCTTTACATGGTCCAAATGTCTATATACCATGACAAAGTTCAAATATCGTGATAATAAACTACATCCTTGCTTTGAATATATCAAACTTATATATACAATTTATAGGATTACCAAAAACAAAATAACAACATAGAAACAAAGTCCAAACTAATGTGTCATTAAATTGTAGTTGGCCATTAATTAGTTTCTCAAGGCCCATGAATAAGAATTATCCCTTTAAAGGGAGCTTAATGTACACAATAACACATAAGCATTCATAGGAATTAGTTTTGTGAATTGAACATATTTCCTAATTACTTGAAATTTTGAATCCTCCACCTAAAGTTAATGTAGTGCTCCATGAAGAAAATCTTAAATATGTATCCAAAACATTGAAAATTATCTTGTACATCCAAGAATATTAAACTGTGACTCAAAAATCACTCTAGGTTGGTATTCCACAAAATGATAGACTAGAGCATAGTATCATGGTTACAAACAAAAATCTAATTTGGATAATTGTTGTTGAACAATTTTCTTCATTACTTGTGATTTTATAAGTGTATACGAAAATAGTAAATTTGTAAATCATTTTGCAATACTACTAACACTTTCTATTCCATGGCTATGATTTACAGCTAGAGTGTTTGATAGGTAGAAACCTCAAAGGATAAAACTAGAACAAATAATCAATTGTATGAGTTTGAATATAGTTACTTTGACATGGCATAGCAAAGAAAAAAACCTAGCATGATAAGTAAAGCATGAATAAAGCTAGAGATACTTCATGAAATAGCACATATATTGACAATAAATTATAAAAATTACTTGGACCACAACAAATGTATATCAATCCAATGAATAAACATATCCAAGGGAAGGGGAAATTCAAAGAAAAAAGGGAAATTTAAAAATCAAAGGGCATAGGCAACACAAAATAACATGTTGTGTAACGTACCCAACACCCAGTTGGGTCACGTCACTACCTAAACGACCCAATAAAAAGTTTTGGTACTAAATCAAAATGCGGAAATAACACACATCATGACATTCTAACTCATGCAATTGTCTATGTTGCTTAGAAATGTAAATACAATTGCTTAACTATGCATAGAAACAACCAAATAGCATACAACAACATTCATCCAAATAAACAGGGATTCAAATGCATCATTATTCTCACAACAAGCAATAATAATAACAACCAAATATAACTCAAAGTAAATTCCACAACAACTATATCAACATTATACATGCATAAACACAACAAATAAGAACACTTATTGATCCAGGTGGATATCAGTGGCCACCCACCTCTTCTAGTTGGTTCACATACAACTTTCATCTTGGCAATTACAACTTTTATCTTGGTAGTTTTTTCTAGGCTTTTGGGTCCTAAACTTTCAGGGCCATTTTGAGGCCCTAAATATCATTTTTTGTGCCCACCAAAACCTTACTATAAATAGAGTTAGAGTGTGATGGCATAATGTGTAGTCCTCAGATACACCTTTCCAATGGGATATAATGCACCTAAAATAGAGATCGTATGCAAAAGTTATGACCCCGAGAATTTGATGTACCTGTTGTTCCAGAGTTTGTACTTAAGGCTTAGAAGTACAGTGTCTAGGCATCTGAAAGTGAGTAAAGGGTAGAGAAAGAAGAAATCTCAACCTTTGGCAAGGGAAAATAGCGATGATTTCTGTGTTGGCATTGTCTAGCTTCCAACTGTTCCTAGATGTTTATATCCCATTCAATCGTTGCCCATGATCGTTCGATTTTAACCTGGGTAGTGGTTGTTTTAAGAATAGTATAAAAAAGGTTTAAGGCAATCTGTGTTTGATCTGATAGTCCGGGTTTGATATTAGGTTGTCTTGATACAGGGACAGTCATGGAGGAACAGTAAAATGAGAAAACCTCAGGGGGAATTTAAGTGTTGTCTTAATTCGGTCGTATAAAAGAGGGTTTACGGTTTCAGGAATGAAAAATGGGTGCAAATCAAAGGTCCTTTCCATAAATGAGTTATACTTTAATAAAATGTATGAGGTGGGAGAAAACATTAAGCTGTCTATCGAGTAAGGCTCCTATCAAGGGAGAATCTCATGTATAAACAACTTAAGAAAAATGTAAAGAAATAACCTGGTGAAGCATAAAATATATATAGAATTCTGAAAGTGTTGACTGGTCTTATACCTGCTAATAGTTGGTATAGAGGAAAAACAGTAAACAATATAGAAAACCGAAATTCATTCACTATAGTAGAGGTTGTACTAAATTATAGAGAAGCTTTCATCAGATACAAATATGAAATGAAACGGAATATGAGATACAAGAAAACAAACTCATAACACAGTCGTGACGGAATTGAGAATCTTCAGATTTGCTTTATATTAACTCTCAAAATGGAAAACCTCTATTACAATTGACACAAAAAGGTCTAGCCTTTTTTCTTTCTTTCTATGGTATATTTATACAGTTTTACAATAAGATGGAATCTCAATCATTGTAAAATTTTCAGTTATGATAAGGAGGAGAGCAATCGTTCCATTTCTTCCTCTCTATCTTTATTTGGTGCCAGAAGCTTGTCCTTGCGCATGCTCAGTACAAGTGACACATCTTCCCACCAGCCGAGATATCAACCTTGACGGTTTTGCTTGAAAATTGGCTTCAAAAGAGTAACAATCTCGAACTAATTGCGGTAACCTTTCTTCCATTTGTCTGTCTATGATGTCGATAGTGCACAATTGCACACTTGGTTTAATCATACATTTATCTATTTGGACTATGTCTTCCATAGTCACTTGTGAGATCTCGGTCAAATCTCTTTCCTCTTTTTCATTTAAATAAAGTGAGATTTTCACCATATTCATTTGAATCAATGCCTCAACATTACCTTCGCTATCAATGCCTAACATATTACCATCTATAGAACTAAAAGCCTCTTCTAAGGATTTCGTTACCCTCTTGGCTTGCAGCTTACCTTCTGAGATGTTGTGCTCCCATTCTTTTAATAGAATATTTCCTCTGGTCTGCTCCGAAATGGGAAACTTGGGAGTACTTCCCGATTCCCTGCTGTTTGTAGCTATCACAGCCTCTTGAAAAGCGACCCGTGCTGCTCCAGCTTCTCTTTCTCTAACAGATAAATTTTCCAAAACTTGATTAATAAGTAAGCAGTTGTCCCAAATCACCTCTACCTTGGTGAGTAAATTTCGCTGGGCCACAGAAACTCTACTCCGAATCTCCATTGCCTGGGACTGGAACATCCCGATATTTATAACTTTACTTTCGACGATTTCCACTCTAGCTTGTAGTTGTTCAATCAAGTCTTTTTGTTGGCCCGCTTGTATCTGACCAGTCTGAACCACCAGCTCTGCTTGTTCGAGCTTAGTCTTGAGCAGCTCTATCTCACTTTTATCGACCAACCTTGCTTGTTCTATCCCTACACTCGCCTGGTCCTTGGCAGCCTCCGCTACTGCAGCTAGTCTGGCTTCTAGGGTTTTGATGAGGTGATTTTTTTGTTTCAGCTGGTTTTTCAAAACCCCAACTGAAAATTGATTCACTGTGGCATATGCCCCTAATGTCCCAACTATTTCCATCGTGAACTGTTCATTCTTCTTGTCTTTCCCATCTGTCAATACTTTGTATTTCTTGTCTATTGATTTCCCTTCCTAATAGAATTCTCTCTTTACCACAACCTTTCTTTTCTTATCAAAGAAGAACTCATTTGGAGGGAGCTCTTCCACCCTTATAGGCCTCAATTATTCATTTAAAATCCACCCTGCGTCAATATTTCCCTGAGTTGACTGCAAGGGAGTAATGGATGCGATAGGATCTCCGATTTGCTTAGCTGATTGCCCTGGAGTAGTAACTGAAGTCTGCTTCTTCTGCAGGTTGGGAGTCTTTATCTCTGCTTTTGGACTCTTAGTTTTCTCTTCCCCGTCCTGGTGTTTTTCTTGACTGGGTGTCGCATCTTTGGAGCCTGTTAGTGATAAAAACGCACTAGTATTTTTATCATTTTTTCCATCACTCTTCAAATGATTTGTCGTTTTCCTTAGTTTCTTTCTAGTGTCTTGACCTCCATCTTTTCCATCAAGCTCCCGATCGATTCTGATTACTCCTGAATCTAGTGACTTTGTCCATCACTTGCATTCCAAAAGTTAAAAAATAAACTACTATTCTTGCCAAAAAAAACCCTAGTTTTATGTTTTCAAATAATAATTATGTTTTTATTTGTAAATATTAAAAAAACAAAAACGTTGTGTACACAAGTGACCTAACGCCTAGACCTCAGTGATACATTCATATGCCTATCAAGCTATATGGCCTTTACCAAAATATTGGTGGCCTACAGATTTCAATGCAATGAGTTAATCCACATACCAAGTCTTGGCAACCAACACATAGGTCGTATCACAAGTCGACACAAAGCCCAGTGCAAATGCCAAATCTACCATACACAATACAACTCATCGATAGAACTATGAGAGTGTTGACATTTCTGAAGGTTATAATATCTAAACATCCGATATATGTGGGATTTACTCCCTGAGTAAATAAATAATAAATAAATGAAACAACGAACTATCGAATGTCCGTTTTCCAAGTAAATGAATGCATGCGCAGCTGTCTAATGGTGAATACAACCTGTGGTCTAAATGTTTGACATGTTGAAAGCTGTTGACGGTGCAAGCGTATAATTTTCTGTTGGTTAAATGAACAACTCAGAGGAGGTCTGGTTCATGGAATGGTCGAGTGGAGGCGGGCTGAGCAGGTATTCGTTAACTGTCTGAAATCCCTATTGGCTAATGCAGATACATGTCATCGATTTGGCCGATCATCAGGTTGCATCATTGGAGAAATGAAATCTCATGGTATGAACCCACGGTGCAGTAGGGATTTAAATATTTGAGAAGAGAGTGAAGAAGGCATTTGAGGAAGATGTCAATGGTTTCTGGTTTCAGGCGTTTGCTGGGAATTACCTTTCTTCTCCATCTCCACATTCTATAGCCTTCTTCTCGAGGGGAGTCATCACCAAACTTTTTGTTGGAGGAATTTTTTTTTATTAACAGAGAAAGCTTTGACAGAAGCATTCTCACGCTTTGATGAAGTAGTTGAAGTTAAAGTAGTTATGGATATAATTTCTCAAAGATTAAAAGGATTGGGCTTTGTTCAATACGCTTCTGAAGTAGATGTTGAAAGGGATAAATCTGAAATGAGCAGGAAGGTTCTGAGCGGGAGAATAATATTTGTGGATACTGTAAAACCTAAATCTAAGCTTAGTGGGGATATTCCAAGTGCCACAGTCCCTCCTATTTTAAGCAGTAAAACAGTTGACAGAGATGATTTTGAAAAGCTCTAATTTGCACTACCATTCACAACTTAGGCTAAAGCCCTGAAGACATCAAATCCAAACCCATTTGAAGACACCAGAAGGTCTCGTTATGGGAATCTGTTTAAAACCCACTTGCTTGGAAAGCCCACGATCCTCTCAGCGAGATAACTCATGCATCAACTTGTGCAGCATTAACTTTTCTATGAAAGCAAATCTGTTGTCTTGGTAGGTTTCCAGGGTTTGAGGGGAGATTTTGGATGAATTGTCTTGAGTCTACCACAGGGAAATTTCAAACTGATGTTGGTAAGGCTTGGGTTGTTGAAATACTTTCCAGGAGAAGTAAATGACTAGATCTTGCATATACAAAGAAGACTATTGAAAAGGCCTTTGGTCGTAGACTTGATAAAATACCTGAGGAAGAGCCCATGGCTTCTGGCAGTATTGCACAGGTGCATTAAGCTACCCTGAGCTTCAATATGCTATTGACTGTTGCAGTGATATGGCAGATATGGTGATACATCTAGTAGGAATAGGGGTTACGAAATGCATAGAACAAAGTTGCATTCTCTACAAACAAGCAGAGGAATAGAAGAGGAGCAGGAGATTGGATGAATAGCTGTTGGTGATAGAAAGAAGGGAATTTCTTCTAAGAATCCTCGAAACTAAATGCAATCATGCAGGTAAATAAAGTTTTGAAATTTTGATTTTTGATAGTGATTTGATTTTTAGTGGTTTAGGCGAGCCCAGGAGCGCTCATTAACCACTGAAATGGACCTTTTTGGTGGATAAGGCATTCAAAACTCAATACTCTTAACCACCAAAAGCCTGTAATTGCCAGAATGAGCGAATTTTTTCCCAGATCGGAAATTTTTGAGTCCGAATAGTTTGAATCCTTTTCAAATGAATGATGAATGAATTATTAGGTCAGATCAAATGATTATTTTTTATAGATAAGGAAAAGAATAAGAGTTTCAATCAGTTTTGGTGCCTTTTTCAATGGCAGAAAATAAGGGTTTTTTATACACTTCAACAAACTCGAATTTCATTCTTGGAGGGTTAAATCAATAGCCTTGGGAGGCTAGATTACACTTCATCAACACTTTACTATTTTTAGAAGACCATCATATGTGGGATTGACCTCATTTTGGGGATCTTTCCTTATTTCTTGTAAACATAGTTTGACTTTCTGTTTTTAGTAAATCAGATCCATTCTTTCAGGATCTGGAAACTGTTTGTAAAGGCTATAAAGCCTCGGAATTCAGTCTGAGTAAGGGTTCGATTTTGAGTTCTTGATGCTACTGTTTTGTAACAAGACACTTTCTTTAATATAGCAGCCAACAAGCTTCTTTCTTTGTTATTGTCAGACCTTCTTTTATCTATCTCTATGCTTATGAGTGGAATTAATTATTTTGTCTTTGTTTAACGACCCTGGTAACTGTCATCTTACTTTTGGTTATTAAGCAAGAATCACAAGCATCCTTGACTAGTTTGTTGACCCATCATATATATATGGTTTTATATATGTTCTGGTTGATTGATTAGTTTTCTCATCCCCCTGTTATTCAAACTTATATGACAATAGCTCT